>PVIR01021721.1:0-17257 GCA_004026965.1 Petromus typicus
TATTTTATACAAAAACTTACCTGACTTTAAGGAACTCATTAATATTTTTCTACTGTGAAATATTTACATGAACGTGACTGATTTAATCCTTTCAATAAATTCATTTACTAAGTATATACATCCCCAATTTATAGATGAGAAAATAATATTATATGATTATAAAAAAAATTTAATGTCATTTGACAATAATATGAATTAAAATTTGTTTTCACTTAAAATATCTTAGCTAAAACACTTGCTTTGTTTTTATTATACTGAACAGCCACACTACTTCGCTCTGCACTTCTTTCTTTGCTCTTATCTCTGCTAAATTGACTGCTTGCTGCTTCTATGCTCATGGATCTTTCTCGCTAACCTATTGGTGTGGTTTTTGCGGCAGAAAAATATTTTGTACCATATTTTATGCAGTCATAAATTTTCCTGTCACATAGTATGTGCCAAATACTTATTACCTGACCTTGAAAAAACTTTATCAAGAAGGCTTGCTTTATTTAATCTATGGGAAAGTGTCTTTTTTCAAAATCTTTCCAAGCAATGAATTCCTTTTTTTTTTTTTTTTTTTTTTTTTTTTTTTTTGGTTTTGTATGAGACAGGATCTCACTTTGTATTTCAGGCTGGCTCTGAACTCACAAGTTCAGGCTCACCTTGAACTTGCAGCAATCCTCCAGCCTCTGCCTCCTGAATGCTGGGATTATAGATATGAGCCACCACACCCAGCTATAGATCATTTTTGAATACAGACATTACACTATTCAACTTTCACCGTCCCAGAGGGGTTGCGTGTACTTCGTTAATGAATATAATCAAGGTAATGTGATTGAAAGAATTCACTGGCTAGTATGGCTTGAGAAAGCATTTTGCAAACTTGAGTTAGTTCACTGACATGAAGAAAACCTTTAATACTACTAGCAGAATGGCTAGCTGCTTCTCTAAGAGATGCTACAGGAGTATTTATGCATCAGCAATATTAAGAACAATTTATTATTGTTTCTACAATGTTTTAAAGAGTAAATACTCCTCAGGGATTCTTACATTGTATTCAATAGCATGTAAATAGAAAATACCAAAAGAACATCTCGGAGTGCAGTTGAACTCCACAGTTAACTGCGTATCAAGTCATTTACACATTCTGGCAGCTTCCTAAAGGACAGCAGTGATGTTTCCTGCCATTAACAGATGGAGTCTCAACATGAGAACTGCCACTGTAAAACCTGCAATATGTTAGGTTAAAGATTAAGTGAAATTGTTGTTAAAGGTGCTATCACATTCCCTATCACCACTGTATGTATTGTGCCAATTATAAGCCTCATGAATTCACTTATTAAAGAGCACGATTTATGACAAAACTTCCATCTAGAAAAGATGCACCATAGGAAAGAACTTATGTGCCTAATGTGAGTGACAGATGCTATGGAGTCTGCACAACATCATGCTTCCCTGCTTTTCAAATTAAAGATGTACAAAACAAGAACATTTGTATGGGCTGCTGTTAAGGTTGATGAACCAAGAAGTTGACAGCTTTTACAATGTTTTCAAGTGCATATAACTGGGTACATCAACATCAGTAATTTTTCTTCCCTCTTTTTTAAATCAATTGCTTAATCTTAAAGAAAGTTGCTATAAAATTTATAAATTATATTGGACAAGTATTTTTCAATGATATGAGCCTGAGACATCCATTTTATGTTTGAATTTAATCTCAAATTTTCTTGTACCAATGCAAATTATAGCAATGTCAAAATAGACTTGAAATAAATCATATATTATCTGATTATGATAATGAGTAAGTTAATGATCTGGTCAGTAATGAGTCTCAGTTGAAACAAACATTTCTAAACATTTCTTTCATATTAGGCATGCGGCCGGTGAGCAAAGTTTTGAGAAGTGGTGTAGGTAATATCACACAGCTTGGAATGGAGATCATGAAATGGGTGTACTGTAAGCTCTGGATTTGTACAGTTTATTTGATATTCTAAAGAAAATTATACCACAAGAATTAATACATTTTATGTTTGTTTTAGAAAATCAGTGGTAAATCCAGAATATCCTACTTAAAGCAATTGTAAAATGGTCTCTTTATTTAACATACTTTTCCATTTATATGATCGATCACCACAAACTATGGAAAATAATTTAGTATAGTCATTTGGCTTCATTCCTTCTAGCATCATCAAAAGAGAAATGGATCAAAAGCCAAGTGTGGCACCCACTTCTCCAGCTATTAAAGTCAGAGATAAATTTTTTACCCAGGTCTGGGTCTTAGCTGCTTGTGTTCCGAACCTTAATCCTATAGTCTCTGCCCAGCTTTTACTTCTCATCAATACTGAGTGCTCTGTTCTTGTCTGTCCTAAATGAAGCCTGTTCATGAATCACAGAAGTGGGGCCAAGTGTGAGTTTTGATGAGTCTTGGAAAGGAGCAAGGGAGCATTTCCCAGCATCATTGCACATTGACTAGAGGAAGAGAAATTTCTCACCTACACCTCACCTACATGCTAATCATGTTGCATAACACAAGATTGTAATTTCAGGAGCCAGATGCCAAATATGACAGCCAGACAGCAAACAGACAAAAAATGTAGGAATTATCCAAAACTACACAATTGTAAGAGAAGCTCCAGTTTTCTAGAATGAGAGATCTGGACAGCCAACTCACTGGTCATGTTATCTGTGGAGTCTTGAGTAGTTAAAGTGCTGTTGTTAGCAGAAAACTTCCTCAAACTTGTTGATCTTGCTGGTCTTCAAGACTGTGGCAAAATCCAGCAACTGGCAAAATATAACGGAGAGTTCTTTATCAAAGGGAAAAGCTGATAGGAGGATTTATGTGAACAGAACCTTCATCTTTAAATCATGCACTGCTTCAGTGATCTTTTCTTTTTTAAATTGAAATCTTTATTGGTACATTACATATACACATCATGATTGCATTCCACAATGGGGATTTGTACCAGTATAAGACACAACTTAATTCTCATTTTTTCCCATAGCCCTACCCATCCTACAACCCCCCAATATACATAAAATTTGATTCCTCTTTTTTGTTATAATCTCATTATTTTTCCCCCTTCACCCTATTTCACCTTGAGTATTTTCTCTTTCAAAATATATAACATACATTAGTTCTTACTTTTACATTAACATCTGCTAGTGGACACAAAGATAAAAATATGTGCTCTTTGAATAGCCTTCTAATACTAAATGTATGGAAGCAAAATAAACTCTTCCTGATAATTAAGATCAATCATTCCAGCCATTGTTATAACTGCCCTCTTTGCTTTTGGTTGGCTGTACAGAGTAAAATCTAGAGGCAGTTGGCTTAACCACTGGTGGAATGTCTCCTTGTGACATCCTATGTTAAAACCTTCTCTAGGAGTTCAGTCCTCAAAACTATAGACTATAGACTAAAAACCAATAATTATAGAGTATGAAGTAAATGTCTATCTTGTTTTACAAGTTAATCGATTCAACAGTGAGAGTTAAAAAAAAAAAGCTGAATAAAGTCAAGTATTGCTTCCACTTATAACTCACAATCAGTGTCATAACTAAGTCAGTAGTACATTTTATTTGGTATGGATGGTGAACACTTCAAGTATTATTTGTTTAAGTAACTCTATACAATAATTGTTTTAAAGATTATCATGGTGCTGTTTTCTTCTTCATTGTGTAGGCCTTGCAGATAGAGACTTTACTTGTTAATCTACTAATGCTACTCATGTGCTAATTTATATATTTTTTATTATTATAGAAGCCACATAAATTCCATGACTTCTTTTTAAATATTTTTCATTATTTGGTCTTTCCCTGGACCAGACATAAGCAGTGTGTGTAGAAAGGAGTTTGCTGCTACAGCTATCACTTGTGGGTGACTTTCCATATCAGGAAGTGTGGTGTCTTTAGATTGTGTCCCTTGCTGATGACTGAGATCACATATGCTGTAATTCAAAAATTCACTTCTCTGTGCCAGGCATGGTGGCTCAAGCCTGTAATCCCAGCACTCGGGGGGCAGAGGCAGGAGGATTGCTGTGATGTGAGTTTGAGGCTGAACTCAGGGCCAGCCTAAACTACAAAGCGAGACCCTGGCTAAAAAAAATAATAATCATAAAAATAAATAAATAAATAAAATAAAATTCACTTTTCCTTCTGTGCCCTGAATTTCCACTACTTGTTTTCATTTTTCTCCTTCCTTCCAAGTTGCAAAGGGTACTTTTCCCTTTCTAGTTGCAATGCTCTCTGCTCTGTTTTTAACAGTGAAATTTCTAAGGCTGCAGCCTACAGCCTCGTGTTCTTACTTGTGTGGTTTGATATGTACACTACTTCTGAGGAGATGAAAGAGTATAACACAAATGCTATATCTTGTAGAAGCACAGAATGTAACATGTATTTTGAATCATACAGGAAAATCTTTAAATTTTGTTTGTTTTCTAATAATATTCATTTAGGCCTCAATTTGTCCCTTATCTACTCCTCAGTTCAATATTTCCATGTCATCATTTTAAGTGGCTTACTTCCTACCTGAAGAGACTACACGACTTGTATTGCAGTTTTGAGCAGGACAAGCTGGCTTTAAAAAATAATAGTAATATGCCTTTATTAAGCATCACATCTGGCAAACATTTTTATTTAACTTAGGTTTTGAGATGTGAAAGCATTTTTCTAATCTCTGAAGTAACATTTTCACTCCACCGGCACTCCAGTCTTTCCTTTAGAAAATTGCCTTTTCTGTTGACTTTTAAAAATATTCCTGTCTAACACGCATCTGCCATTTTCTCCTAATCAATATTTTTGAATGTTTAATCAATGCAGTATGATATTCTTAGATATAGTTTCCTTTTTATTTATCATGTCTAAGATTTCAAAACACTGTTCTTCTCTGGGATGAACTCATTCAGGTGTGTTAGAAATTCTGTCATTATTTTTTATTTTTATATACGTTGTATTTTACCAATTCTAATCTATTTTTATACAATGGCAGTCAAACATATATTAGATCTTGTCACCATTTCCTGGAGGTATTTCATGTTCTTATGTTCCTAGCAATTTCATTATCTTTATATTTCACAATGATATTACTTACAGTTCAAAAATCCTCTGAGGTAGATAATCTGCTTGTAAATCTCCTATTGATTTTTTTTAAAAATCATTATTGGTACATTACATATATGCATCATGATTGCATTCCATAATGGGGATTTGTACCAGTATAATACACAACTTAATTCTCATTTTTTCCCATAGCCCTACCCAGCCTACCACTCCCCCCATATACATAAAATTTGTTTCCTTACTTTTTTGTTACAATCTCATCATTTTTCCCTCTTCTTCCTATTTTACATTAAGCATTTTCTATTTCACAATATATAACATACAGTTCTAGGACTCATTTACATCTTTATTTTCTCATACCAGAGAAAAGATACAATATGTACCCATCTGTGCCCTATTTATTTCACTTATGAGGATATCCTCAAGGAATGTCCATTTAAATATAAATGATTCAAAATTATCATTTTTTATGGCAGAGTAATACTCCATTCTGTAGAAGAACCACAGCTTTCTTATCCAGTCTCCAGGTGATGGACACTTGGGTTGATTCCAAGATGTAGCAGTCACAAATTGGGCTGCTATAAACATGGGTGCACATATGTCACTATGATATGAGTCTTTCAATTTTGTGTGTATATACCTAGGAGGGCAATGGCTGGGTCAAATGGGACCTTCAATCCTAGCTTTTTGAGGATTCTCCAAACTGATCTCCACAGGGGTTATACCAGTCTACAGTCCCACCAACAGTGGAGAAGGCTTCCTTTTTCTCCGCAGCCTCCCCAACACTTGCCGTTGGCTGATTCTGAAATGGCAGCTATTCTATGTGGAGTAAGATGAAATCTCAATGTTGTTTCATCTGCATCTCTCGAATGACTAATGATGTTGAGCATTTCTTCATATGCTTCTTAGCTGTTCTTACTTCCTCTGAAAAATATCTGTTCATTTCAGATGCCCATTTTTGAATTGGATCATTAAATTTGGGTGGGCTGATTTTTTTGAGCTCTTTATATATACTAGATAGTAGCCCTTTGTCTGAGGAACAGCTGGTAAAGATTTTTTCTCACATTGTTGGTTGCATTTTTGCACTGTTGGTGTTTTCCTTTGCTGTGCAGAAGCTTTTTAAAAGAATGAGGTCCCATTTGTTGATTTTCTCAGCCAATTCCTGTGCTATAGAAGTTTTGTTCATGAAGTCTTTCCCTGAGTCAATGTCTTCAAAAGTTTTACCTAATCTATTTTGGAGTAGGTTTAGAGTGTCTGTTTTAATATTTAGGTCTCTTATCCACTTTGATTTTAGCTTGGTACACAGTGAAACAATTAGATCTAGTTTTAGTCATTTGTAAGTTAAAGCCCACTTTTTTTTAGCTCCATTTGTTAAAAAGGCTATCTTTCCTCCATTGAGGATTTCCTCCTTTGTCAAAGATGAGGCAGCTCAGTGTATCTGGAGTAGTTTCTGGATCTTCTAGTCTACTCCATTGATCCTCGGGTCTGTTACTTTGTCAGTACCATGCAGTTTTTATCACAGTGGCGTTATAATATAGTTCTAAGTTCGGAGTTGCGATACCCCCCACCATACCCCTGTAGATTAGAATTGCTTTGGATATTCTAGGTCTTTTGTGGTTCCAGATGAAATTTTGAATTTTTTTCTCTAGATCTGTGAAATACACTGTTGGGATTTCAATAGGAGTTGCGTTGAATGTGTAGAGTAGTTTTGGGAATATAGCCATTTTGACAGTATTGGTTCTTCCTACCCAGGAGCAAGGTATGTCCTTCCATTTTTTGATATCATCTTCTATCTCCATTTTCAGAATGCTATAGTTTTCAGAGTAGAGGTCTTTCACCTCCTTTCTTAGATTGATTCCTAGGTATTTTATTTTTTGGGGTGCTATTGTGAAAGGGACTGACTCTGCAATTTCTATCTCAGGGGGTCTACTATTTGTGTATACGAAGGCTATTGAATTTTGAACATTGACCTTGTAACAAGCTGTGTGGCTAAAATTGGCAATTAGGTCCAGCAGTTTTTTAATTGAGTTTTTAGGATCCTCTAGATAGAGTATCATGTCATCTGTAAATAATGACAATTTAACTTCTTCTTTTCCAATCTTTATTCCTTTTATTTCTTTCTCTTGCCTAATTGCTATGGCTAATATTTCCAGAATTATATTGAACAGAAGTGGTGAGAGAGGACACCCTTGTCTTGTTCCTGATCTTAGTGTGAAAGGTTTCAACTTTTGAACATTTAATATTATACTGGCTGAAGGTTTCTCATAGATAGCTTTTAGTAGTTTGAGATACATACCATCTATTCCGATCTTCTGTAGAGTTTTGAACATAAACGTGTGTTGTATTTTGTCAAACGCTTTTTCTGCATCAATTGAGATGACCATATGATTTTTGTCCTTTAGCCTGTTAATACAGTGTATAACATTTAATGATTTACGTATGTTGAACCATCCTTGCATCCGTGGGATGAATCCAGCTTGGTCAGGGTGTATAATCTTTTTTGATATTTCTCTGTATTCTGTTTGCCAGGATCTTATTGAGGATTTTTGCATTGATATTCATTAGAGATATTGGCCTATAGTTCTCTTTTTAGGTTGAGTCTTTCTCTGCTTTTGGAATCAGGGTAATGGTTTTTTCCAGGAATGAGTTTGGGAGTACTGCTTCCCTTTCAATTGCATTGAAGAGTTTCAGAAGTAGAGGCACTAACTATTCTTTAAAAGTTTTATAGAATTCAGCACTAAAACCATCAGGTACAGGACTTTTCTCTGTTGGCAAGATTTTAATTACATTTTCAATTTCACAGATTGTTATTGGGTTATTTAACATTTCTATATCTTCTTTATTCAGCTTTGGGAGTTTGTATGTGTCTAGAAATCTATCCATTTCTTCTACATTTTCCATTTTATTGAAGTATAAATATTCAAAGTAGGTGTTTATCATCCTCTGGACTTCCTCTGGGTCGGTAGTAATTTCTCCGTTTTCATTCCTAATAGCATAAATATGAGCTTTTTCCTTCCTTTGTTTAATGATGTTGGCTAAGGGTCTATCAATTTTGTTTATCCTCACAAAGACCAAAATTTTTGATTCATTGATTTTTTGAACCATTCTCTTGGTTTCTATTGCATTAGTTTCTGCCCTGATCCTTATAATTTCCTGCCTAGTGCGAGCTTTGGGTTTGTTTTGCTCTTCTCTTTCTACTTGCTTGAAGTTCAGCACTAAATTATTTATTTGAGCTTGCTCTTTTTTCTGGATGTAGGCTTTCACTGCTATGAATTTCCTCATAGAACTGCTTTCATTGTGTCCCATAAATTTCTATATGTTGTACTGGGGTTATCGTTTAGTTGTAAGAACTGCTCAATTTCTTCTGTGACACATTGGTTGGTCAGCAGAGTGTTGTTCAGTTTCCATGTGTTTGTGAAGATCCTGGGCTTTCCTTTGCTATCCAGCTCCTATTTCCGGGCACTACGATGTAACAGTATACAAGGGATAACTTCAATCCCTTTATATTTGCTTAAACCTATTCTATGAACGAGCACATGGTCTGTTGTGGAGAATGATCCATAGGCAGCTGAGAAGAATGTAAATTCTGACTTGTGGGGTGAAATACTCTGTAGGCATCTATTAAGTCCATTTGCTGAAGAGTCTGGTTGAGCTCAAGGCTTTCTTAAGTATGTCCAATTCTTTACCTTTTTCTGTAAAGTTTTCTGCCATTATCTCTGTAAATAGCTTTTTGATGTCTTTAGCATTTTCTCCTGCTTCCTCAGAGACTCCAATCAATCTTATGTTATTTTTCTTTGAATCATCTAGGAGCTGTTGAATTGACTTTTAATTATCGCTTGCTTTTTTCCATAGATTATGCCTTTCCAGTTCATTGATTGAGATCCTGTCTTCTAGGTCTGAAATTCAATCTTCTGCCAAATTCGTTCTATATCGCAAACTTTCATTTTTCTTTCTTAATTTCCTGGACTTCTGCTTGTAGGTGTTTAAAAGGTTCCATTGCTTTTGCTATCTTGGATTCTATCACCTCCATGATTTCCTCTTTAGCTTTATTAATCATCATGTTGACATTGTCTAATATCTCTGCTTTCATTTCAGAGATCAGTTCTGATTTCCATTTTACTAGATCTGCTTTGGTTATCATTTCCAAGGACCCTAGAGACTGGGCTTCAAACTTCTTCATTTCCCTTCCCCCTGTGTTACCTGGAGGTGAGGATCTTTGCATATGAGACTTTGAGTGTTTCCTCATCTCTGACCTGCCCTGTTTTCTGGCGCTGTTTTTTGCAAGTCACTTTCCTCCTAATAGTTAGGAACCTTAAAATAGCAGTGTTTCCTGGGTTGTTCTTTACAGTCTGTATTGGGACCTAAAGAAAAACCCCTAGTTCTGGCACACCATATGAGACACTCAATCAATACAGTCAGAACACCTTATCCTGTCTGCTTTAGAGGCAGGAAGGCTGTGGCTCCTGAACTGCTACAGTGGTGCTGCCTGAGGTTCCAGTGGGCCCGCCTGCTCACCAGTATAGAGTCTCTGGGCTCACTTGTGCTGTTGGCCTGGAGGCCAGTAGGCTGTAGGCTCTGTGCAGCTGCAATGGTAGGGGCTGTTGTTCCAACAGGCCCACCTACTCACCAATACAAGCTGATTGGATGTGCTTCTGCAGTTGCTGTGGAGAAAGTCAGACTCTGACCTGCTAACCTGAGTCCCTGGGCCCTCTTCTGGCATGGGCATGAAAGCCAGTAAGCTCCAACCCTGACGCAGATTCGGTGGCACAGTTGCCGTTTCCCTGAGCCACCCGCTGCTAACTTCAGTCTCTGGGCGCTCTTCTGGTGTGGGCCTGGAAGCCAGTAAACTCTAACCCCGGCGCAGATTTGGTGACGCAGATTTGGTGGCGCATTCGCTGTTTCCCAAGCTGCCTGCTGCTAAACTCAGTCCTTGGACGGTCTTCAGGCGTGGGCTGGAGACCAGTAAGCTCCAATCCCGGCGCAGATTCGGTGACGCAGATTCGGTGCTGCAGTCGCCGTTTCCCAAGCTGCCCGCTGCTAACCTCAGTCCCTGGGCGCTCTTCCGGCGTGGGCCTGAAGGCCAGTAAGCTCTAACCCCAGTGCAGATTCAGTGATGCAGATTCAGTGACGCAGATTCAGTGGTGCATTCGCTGTTTCCCTAGCCGCCCGCTAAACTCAGTCCCTGGGGGCTCTTCCGGCGTGGGCCTGGAGGCCAGCAAGCTCCAACCCTGGCGCAGATTCAGTGGCACAGTCACCATTTCTCTAGCCACCTGCTGCCAACCTCAGTCCCTGGGCTCTCCTCCGGCGTGGGCCTGGAGGCCAGTAAGCTCTAACACCGGCACAGATTCAGTGACGCAGACTCGGTGCTGCAGTCTCCGTTTCCCAAGCCTCCTGCTGTTAAACAGTCCCTGGGCGCTCTTCCAGCGTGGACCTGGAGGCCAATAAGCTCCAACCCCGATGCAGTTTCGATGGCACAGTCACCGTTTCCAGAGCCGCCTACTGCTAACCTCAGTCTCTCCTACTGAATTTTTAATAAGGTAATTGTATTTATCATTTAAGTTTAAACAAGAATTTAATTGTAAATCCTGCTGAAATCTTAGTTTAAAAATTATTTTTCATATACCAATGATAGTTAGATAAATATCACATGTGAGGTGTGCAACATTCGAATTAACTATACCTACTTTTTTTATACCTACTTTTTAATGATATATACTCTTTCTTCAATAGATTGTCATTAAGAAAACACATAATTCCCAGTCTATACATCTATATGCTAATTAAATAAATGATTTAAGGTTATGAACTGCCAGTACTCATAATGAAAATCAAAATTTTTGGAAAAATGAAAGCAGATGTTTGCTTTCTATGTGGTGTGTGTAAGGGAGCATAGTAATCTAATATGGTTTCTGGGCCCCAAACAATCTCATATATGAGTAACTCTTTACAGCACCTCTTGAATACGTGAGTCACATTAAAAGCTCTTCAAATTTCAGATTTCTTGAGAGCTTGTTTGGAAGTTCTAGCAGCCGAGCAAAACTATTCATGGACTGAGGAAACGTTCCTTCTCTGTGGGGATGGTCGTCCTCTTCTACAGTGCATGCAGCTTATGGAGGAACGCACGTGGAGTGGTGAGGGAGGATGGGAACACCAGCCTACGCACCCAGATCAGCCCACTCAACCCTGGCGATCGATGGGGTGACACATGTCATAGACAAATCAACCTCATATCCAAATCTCAGATTCATGATCCAAAATTATGATTAGCAAAATTCAGCTTTCTATGAGGTGAAATACCAACAGTGGAAGCAGAAGTTATTTATTTTTTTAACTAATCCTTTATATGAATCAAATTGGCTAATCATCACTAGAATCTTAAAAGAACAAATCCTTACAAAGCCCTTGATGAATAATGAAATGATGTCCCAAAGGTCAGTTACTTACAGCTCCACAAATCTTCCTGAATTTCTCACTATTGGTTTCATAACAGGAGACTTTTAATGCAATGAGAGTTTATTGGATTGACACATCATCTCTGTAGAATCCAAATCTTTGTTCAGTTATAAAATTTATAAATGATAAAGTATCCAAAGAACTCAGAATATATCCTCTGGAGAATCTAGAATTGCTCGTTATTAATTTTCTTAACATTCTCCTCTTATGATTAGGCTCAGGTGTCCTACTTGTTATCAGCTTATCTATAGAATATTGTTTCCTTCGAAGCAAGACAAATCCTTCATTTCTTGCAATAAACATGTTTTCCAACTTTAGAGTGAATTTGTAGAATGGCATATGCTAGGACAGAGAAGCTATACATAACAAAATATAAATTAACCTATTAACATTTATCATTAGTTTATAATACATTCGTTAATATAATACATTTGTCAAAATGGATGTTACAATTATGGTATTGTTGACTAATATCCAAATGTGCCCATACTTCCTAGTTTGTACTCTTTCTGATTCAAGTTTCCATCTAGTACATCGTTTGACCTTTATTCTTTAAGATCCTCTTAGCTGTCAAATGTCTCTAGTTTTCTTTTCTTTAATTATGTTGGTAGTTCTGAACACAACTAGTTAAGGAACAGTAAATTTTTATGTGAAATTCACACTAAAAACATAGTTATCTTCTAGAAAATTGCTAACTGAAAGTTTTTAATCTTTCTGATGACATTCAATTTATCTGTATGCACTAATCACCAAATATATTCCTAATACTTTTTAAAATTTATTTTATTGGTACATGTTATATATATATATACATTATAATCACATTCAACATTGAGAATTTGTACCTGTACATGACGCATCTTAATTATAAAGTATTGGTAGCATTATGTTCTTTTCTTTTTCAGATTAGGATGTTTCTGTTGATGCATTTTCTGACTTGCTGATTTTTCTCACATGTCATGTTCACTGGTAGGAATCTTTGAAAGTAATTTTGATTTCCTTTACTTTGCTTTTGACTTCCAGGATTTACTTTTTAACTTAAAATTTCTATATTTCTGCTTCTACTAGTTTCCTTTGATTGGTTACCATTAGATCAATGCACATAATTATAGTTGTTATAAATTATTTTCTATTATTTCATTTCTATGTAATTTATTATTCATTCTTATGCTTTTGTTCAGATCATGTTTTCTGTTGTCTTTCATCAGACTTTCCAGTTTTTCATTAAAAGTTGACACATTTTGTGCAATTGGAACTGAAACACATAAACATTTAGCCTGACTTCTATTGTTAATCAAGTTAGGAGCCAGTGTGTTTTAGTTTTCTTCAGCTGTCAGCATCAAATATTTTAAATTTCTCTCTTTCTCTACTTTTTATTTTATGCTTCCTTATTATTTCTCTTCAGACAGAACCTGCGTCTTGCCTCTCTTCCACGTGTAACCTGTTTTTATTATACCGGAGTCTTTCTGGTGTTGCTTGTAAGCTATGTGGGAGAGAAAGCAATATATAATCTTATGAATGAGTCTCCATTTGTCAGTAAGTCTGTGTTGTCTCAAACATTGTATTGTGTCCTGTTTCCCCACAGATTCATGTCCCGTTTCTGATGAAATTGCTCCCTGTCTTTTGTTTAAACTTCTGTCCCTTGTTGATTGTTTACCCTCACCTCTCAGTATGAATGTTTGCAAAATGTGAATGTTTAACAGGAAAAAAAAAATATTGAAAGTCTTCAGAATGGTGACTCTTACTAAATAAGCATTTCAATTAATGAGTAAATGAATTGAATTATCCCTAAGAATTCCACATCAAGGTACATGAAAAAATTATGTCTATCTGATAAACTAGCCTATGTGTGAGAATTATTATTATTATTACTACATGTGACCATGATGGACAATTTCACATAAGAAGGTATATCACAGTCATAATGTTTATTCTAACTATCATACACTTGAGAGCTTTTTGTTGGTCAGAATCAACTCTTCAATGTTTTTTTATATAGCATTAAAATTATCACCTTGTTTTAAGAATCTATGTTTTTAAATACTTGAAGTAGGACTTAAATCCAAATATTAAATATAAATCCAGATGAATGCTGTATGATAGATAAGCCATGTATATTCATTTCACAATTATATTATCTCTAACATATTTCACATATGGATTCATTCAAGTATTTGCCAGGCATATGAACTAAAATACATTTTAAATAAGAAACACAAATTTAACATATAAATGTATTGAATAATATTGCTGATGATATAGCAAGTCATAGTTCCACATGAGAATATTGAGATTTTGAAATTCTCATTTTACAACTGAATGTTTTATTTTGAAATTTATTATATTTATATTTATATTTGAATTTATTATAGTTTGGGGGAAAAAAGCACTGAAACTTGATATTCTTAACTCATATATGATATAACACTTAATATAGTGAACATTATATGATTTTTATTCTATTGAACATTTTTCTCTTTTCCATGTCTGTTATCAAGATATGAGGGCATTTATTAAGTCTACAGTTCCAGCTATAATCCACCTGTGAGAGAACAGAGTCATATTTCTAGGTTAGAGTTCTAAAGCGAGGTGTCTTTTATTCTTTTTCTGTATTGCAAATGACCTATTTTTAGTTGTCACTAGGATTTTACTTTGCCCCTCATTTTAGAAGTGCTCGCTGGATGGTGACTGAGGACACTGATCCAGTTTCCACATGGAGTTAAACCAGTGCGAGATGCAGAGTCAGTGGGTTTTGATGTCTTTTGTCTGAGAATGAAGTCAACCTTCAGTCACAGAATTAGGAACTCTGTGCATGATGGCTTCATGATGGCTAGTTTTGGCCAACGCATTGCAACCACTTTGAACGCTTGTAGTCATGCGTGACTGTGGAGCAGACTACTGCAGGTCCATTATCTTTGATTCTCCCTCACTACTTCTCTAAGAGTTTGAGAGCTTCAGCAAATGCCAAAGCACTATCTCTATTCCTACTTATTCAAACCACAAAGACTCAGTCCCCTCTGCTAAACCTTACTTCCCCATGCTGTCCACAAAATACAACCCAGAGCTGTACTAGTGATAATGACACTCATCAACTCAAATGCAACAGTACTTCAAACCCTTTCAAAGGACAATGAGAAAACAGGTAGGTTTTCTATTGGCAAGAAAATTAATCTTATTCAAATTTTAATTTTTCTTAACAAGTTAGAGTCACAATGTCACAAGATTTTGCTAACTGATCATAATATTTTTTTTAAGGTTTTTTGAGACAGGGTCTTGCTTTGTGGTTCAGTCTGGCCCTGAGCTCAGCCTCAAACTCACATCACAGCAATCCTCCTGCCTCTGCCTCACAAGTGCTGGGATTACAGGCATGAGCCACCACACCTGGCACTGTGGTATATGGTACTGGTTGCTGCTGGGCGTGAGTCTCCACGCCCAATATGGTATGTGGTTACTGGGAATCGAACCCGGGCCCTTGCACTTGCAAGACAGGTGCCAGAACCACTGAGCTAACTCCCCAGCCCTGGTCATAATTTCTTTTACCTTTCATTTAGGTATCAGTATGTGTTCCTTTTCCCTGGTTAAAATTTACCAAGTTTACCTGGTTAAAATTTGTCAAGCCCCTAACTTACTCTAAAGACAAAAGAAAAAGTGTTATGGACCTTTTATATTTGCAATCTAGTCCTTAAATTTTGATTGTTCTCTTAAATCTAGAAAATAAATAAATGGGCTAGAGCCTTAACTCAGTGGTTCTGGTGCCTGCCTCATAAACACAAGGTAGTGAGTTTGATCCCTTGTACCAAAAGAAAATAAAAAAAATATTATGTATCTGTTACTACTGGAATTTGTACTGTCTAATCAGGATTAACATCTTCAATCCCCTAACCAAGTAGGTTTTAATCTTGCTAATTAATTTTATAGGGTCTATGATATTTTCTTACTGAAAAGAGAATAGACAGGTTTACATTAAATGGAAAATTAGAAAATAAGGATTAAAATCAAGTTGTATTTAGTTGAACATATATCATCAAATATTCTTTATTCACTAATACTTTTAATGAATTAATTTATATAATTCAATAAGATGTACATGGGTAAAATATTTCTGTCTGAAGGTAAATGTCCTTTACTTTGGCAATAAAACTTCCCACCCATGGTACACTCTGATTTGGGATCATATTCACAAGGGTTCTTTTTCATATCATGTCACCCATTGTTCTCACTAATGAGCTCTTTCCAGTGTCTCCTCAAGGAAGACATTTTAATTTTTCTTAGTATTATAAATAGTCTCCTCAAGGAAGACATTTTAACTTTTCTTAGTATTATAAATAGTCTATAGGCAGAAAAACTGCTGAATCTCTCAGATGTGTTCTTCCTGGTAGCTATAATACTACACTATTGAAATTATATCACATTAGGAACTTTTTTTTAATATTTCAAATTCAAATAGACAAACTGGTCCTTGATACCTTCCATTTACCAACCTGCACTGCTGAACTAATGACTTCAGAAGACGATAGTGATATAACTTATCAGCAAATAGGAGGTGACCGAGGCTTTTATCCTGTGGGTCCAGTGAGATTTCAGGTGAAGGGTAGATGAGCAGGAAGTGAAAGGTGCTGCCTCAGAGCCTGGCTTGTGTGATGCACAGGAAGTGTCATCCTTGAGACAAGCTCAACCCAAGTGCATTTGGAGATGGAAATGATACCAGATACTTTCTGCATGTAGACTTTCAAGTAAAATTAGCATAGGTGAATATTCAATAGTTAAGTCACTCTGGTGGCATGTACTTTTCAAATAAAGATGCATGCTGTTGTTAAATATTTGGGAGATATGCATACTGATTGACACTGTAGACATAAATAATATGAGTTAGGGAGATTATGTCGAATAAGAACAGAATGGGATGTTTGATTTTGACTTAATGCAGCATTTCTCAACAAAATTTTATGGAATAAGTGACTCAAGACCTAAGGTGTTCATGTGCACAGTGAATTAGTCTCCTACATAGCTATAGTAAAATTAACTATATACCATCTCTGTGAGAATGTGGAAGGTTGTGATTGCAATAATTATTTGGAGAAGTTGCAATCTTCTCTGTGACTGGTTCAGAAAGATAAGCATAAAGAAATAATAATGTATACACATAGTTTACAATATTATACTTAAAATTAATATTATGACACCTACATGAGATACACATAAAAGTGCAATTATCACTCTTTTTTCCAAACGTTCATAGATTTTAGCTCTATTCTAATTGTAAATCACATAGTATAATTTTATTCTAACCATGCCAATATATTCCATATGTTAGGGAAAGAACTAGTCGTTTGTTTGCACATATTGATCCTGTAGTGTTCTTTAATATTTTCATATATTAAGATTTGCATTTGGTGTCACTTCCCCTTGTGGTGAACAGAGACACAAAACATTTATTTTAGCACGTGTCTTCTGGTCACACATCCTCCCAGAACTGATTATTTGCAAATGTCTAGAATTTTAAGTTTTTATTTTTTTCACTCCTTTAAATTTGACTTTCTGTTTATCTCTTTCTAGTTCTCACTATTCCTAGTGAAAAGTCAACTAGAATCCATTTCATAGTTTTCCTGTAATGTCGTATGTTTAAAAATAACTCCTTTTCCAGAAATGTCAAGATCTTCATTTTTTTTTCTCCTTTTTTTCAATTTTATGTTTACCTTCTGGCAAAGAGCTGTGTATGTACAGTATTTGTTCTTTCAAAACTGCTTACAGATAATCAATATTC
>PVIR01021721.1:17357-29217 GCA_004026965.1 Petromus typicus
TGGCCCTGAGCTCAGCCTCAAACTCACATCACAATCCTCCTGCCTCTGCCTCCCGAGTGCTGGGATTACAGGCGTGAGCCACCACGCCCGGCACTGTGGTATGTGGTACTGGTTGCCGCTGGGTGTGGGTCTCCACACCCAGTATTGTTATGTGGTTACCGGGGAATCGAACCCGGGTCCTTGCGCTTGCGAGACAGGCAGGCGCCGGAACCACTGAGCTAACTCCCCGGCCCGATAATCAATATTCTTGGATAGGCATTCTGAGCATTTAAATTTATATGTTGAGAATGTTTGGTCATTTTTCATTAAATTAAATCTCAATCTCTCTGTCTGTCTCTGTCTCTGTCTCTGTTTCTCTCTTTCTCTCTCTCTCTCTCTCTCTCTCTCTCTCTCTCTCTCTCCTGAGACCACCACTGAGCATCTGCTTACTTTATATCCTTTACATAATGTTCACTTTTTCCTGTTCATCTGATGATTCATATTAATCTCTTTTCAAGGTTATTGACTTTTCTTTCCTCCAAGTTTTGTTAGCTATAGTTCAATAAATGTTAAATTCCATATATTTATTTTTTGCTTTTTTCATTATTTCATAAATTATTAATTAATTATGTTAAATTTTTCAGAAGTTGATTTGTTAAATTTGATAGTAACTGAAGGTACTGGTGTGGTTTTGTGGTTATTGCTAAGATGTGTCCCCACTGTTAGCAAACCTTCACTGAAGAGCAACCTCTGTGTTATGAATATCTCTGCCACTTATGCTCGCCTTGAATATTTTCACAATAGAGTTCTCCTAGAAAGTAAGAATTGCCTCTTTCATTTCCACACACAATCGAATGACAAGAAATGCTATCAGGGTAGTAGATTCAATGGAAACATATTTAGTAAGTGAAAAAAAAAAGATGAATTATAATCCCTGCCTTTCTCTGGTTTTTGGACCTATTGAGTTCTGCCTTGACTCCTATGGTTCCAAGAATGTGCTCAGATTATGAGTTTCTGTCTGTGAACACCTTACAGTTTTTGTAGAAATGGTAAAATTCCAGAGCTACAGTTTTCCTGTGTTTTTTTTTTCTTCAGAGTCTGATTCTCTTATTTATCTTATATCCTATCTGTTTAATCAGAATCAGTGATAACTCAACATTTAAGCATCACATCTTCATTCTATACATGGACTTCTCATCTTCTTTGATTAACTGGATGAATATGATTTTGCAAAGTTTATCTAATCAGTGCAACATTTATTTTGTTGAAAAATTCATGTCTGTGTTCAGTAGAAACCTGTGATGACCCATAAAATTTCTGCAACCTAATATACCTACTGTGTACATTCCTTTCTGTTAATGTTGATAGAACACCTAGATAGGGTAGAATTGTCATTTTAGTAATTGTGTTACACTTGATAGAACTCCATACATCACAGCAGGTTACCCAGCTTGTCTTTGGCTGACTTCAGAAAAGCACGGTTCTCTGCCCTTAAGAGGTGCATGTGATGAGAACCTGAGACAAGAGTAGCTCTCATGGCATGAAAATAACTTCTGACCAACAGCCGCTAGAAATAAGAACCTCTGTTCCACAACCAAAAGAAATCAAACTCTTTAAATTTGGAAGTGAACTCTGAACTTCAGAAAATAATGTAATCTCTTCCAAGACTAAATTGAAATGGAAACATCCAGAGCAGAAGATACAGATGACCTGAATCTGTATTCCTGATCTAAGGAAATTATATGATGCTAAATGTCCTAGTTCTCTTCCTAGTAATTTGCACTTCAAGTACATGTTGTTGTGCTTCAGTGCAAAACACATACACTGGTCCTCACTTCTGTCAGTAACCACAGGGGAATTTCTGGTGGGGTATCTAACCTCAATATTTTCCTCTAGAAACATATTTTACAGACCTCATACTACTCTCTCTCTCTCTCTCTTTTTTTTTTTTTTTCTAATTGATATTGCCTTGAATGCTGCCTGTGTATGTTGGCTTGTACCAGTATCCATCAGATTAAAGAGTTTTTGCTTAACAAAGCTTTACTCTGCTTCACTGGTTAGATACAATACTGTCTCCTTCTAATAAATTGCCACCATTTATCAGCAATTAATGCCAGCCCAAAATAGAAGAGGAAAAAACCTCCAGGGATTAGAGAGGAGAACTTCACTTTCTGACCTTCCAATCTGTGCTTAAAAGGCAAGCTTTGAATTTGTATGTTCCTGGAGTGTTATTAAATGGGGTCCTTAATTTGAATAATACAAATTCGGATTTGCATAGTAATTTGAGCATTAATCTTCACCATACAATTGTGTGAGATCATGGCATGTATCTTTATCTTTGTATTATCATATATTTGATTTCATCAAGGTTACTTAAAGGAGAGAGGCGGAGCTGATCCCAGAGGCAATCTTCTTGGATGTATCACTTCTAAGAATATTGCTCATCTTGCTACTTCCTAAGATAATATAATTATTCATTTCTGTTTTAAATTCAAATGGTAGAACATTCATAGAGCACCTACTGAGGCTCTGTTTTATTTGTAAAAATGTTTATACTGTTTCAGACATTTTATGGAAAAGTACAAAAATGTACAACAGAGTCAAAAGTATATTATAGTCTCTTTCCATGTACCTGTCAAGACTCTACCACTGACATTTCATTGTACTTCATTTATTACAGATATGTGTATCATTTTTTTCTATTTGGAATTTTATATCAGTTTTTCTTTACAAAGTAAATTTCAGTGTCATTTAATTTTTCAAAACTATCATGCAATATTAAATTTTACCATTTAATTTTTCTTTTACATACAAATGGATGTGCAGATCTCAAGTGTATATGATCTCAGTTTGAACAAACGTGTATCTTTGAAGTACCCAAAACACACCAATCAATTAATTCAGTTTATAAATAGTGAGATCTTTTTTTGTAATCTTTATACCAGCCTGTCTTAGCTTAAGTATTGACTCAGATGAAATTTGTTTAAACCATCAGCTCTCCCCGTTAAGCTGAACCTTTTGACTATCCTCACTTAGTCTCACTCACCCTGAGGCCATTTACTTTACAGAACTGCTTCACTTGCCACATCACAGTCTCGTCTTTGTCCCTTTTACTCTGGATCAACCAGTTTCCATGAGACATGGAAAACCTTTGCTTATGGCCAGAAGGCAAGAGAGGCTTTTACAATGACCCTTCCAGCAGTGCTGAGTGAAGGGCTTCTCTTTATGACTTCTCTCTGGTGACTCTATTTATGGCATTTTAGAAACTGATTATAAAGCTCTTCACTTAGGTCACAGATGGTATTGAATTATAACACAATTAACGGTATCACCAATTTTAATTCACTGAAATAGACACATAGACCACTGGCGGGGGGGGGGGTGGAGAAGATTGAGTGAGAATGAGTGGTAATTATTTAATTATAGCATTTTGTCATTTAACTTTTATAAGTATTTCAAACAGAAAAAAACATAGAAGATCCAGTGCTATTCTTCAAATAATAAGAAGTGAGTGTACAATATAATTCATCTAGCCACAAGATCCCTTCCCGCTCAGAAAATAATCCTTCAGTAACGGGCAAAATAAACTGAACATGTATGTGAATATGTACATTTGAATACTAGTTTTGTTTCAGAATCTAGGTCTGGGAAGATTCATTTCACAAAACAATACTAAGTATTTGAACCACTGAAGGTTTATCAAAGAACTCAGGCTCACTGAGCCTGAGCCTCCAGAAACAGTCACTAGAATATAGCAAACTTTGCCTGAGACACTCTTGATATGTTAAGAACAAGAATTTCATGTTGTGTGTAAACTGCAGAAGCAAGAAGCTCTCTCCTATATCTCCCATCTTTCTGCATGATGGGACACACACAAAGAAATTCTCCCACCCGTGCTGCCCAGAAAACAGGCCCCAGAGGAATCTTCTTTTCACAGGCCAAGACAGACTTGAGTCTGTCTCCATTTTTACTCCTTCGTTGTACTATTCTCATTTGAGTAAGAGTAAAATAGACTCTTTTTTTTCATTGAGTCCTTGGGTTTTCATTTATGAAACTTCCAACGTCATACAAAGTTTTAGTTAAATTAATCTGTTGACCATTCGTCTACTGATGAGTGTCACCATAGAGGTGTCAACCACGAATGAAGATGAACTTATTTTTTTTCTTTTTTCTAACTACCAAAGCAGTAGCATCTTGACATCTGAAAATCTGGAGCCTGGAGAGCCAAGCTCCAAGGGAAGGACTCAAATCAAATGAGAAAGTATTTCCTGCTATAACCACTTCTGCCACTGCCCAAACCTATCTACAACTAGAAAATGCTTTCACTTTTCTCCAAACTTACTGTTCAAAACATTTATAGTATAGTATAACCAACATTGATAGAAGGAAAACTAGTGAAAATGGATTGAATTTGGAGATGAAAGTTGAAGAAGATGAGGACATGTTGGATGAAGGAATCTATGTTACCATAGATATTGTGATCTTTCACAATTGTGCATTTGTCACATCACATTGACTCAAAACTTTTTACTTAGATGAATTGGATAGTTTACCTTTAAGGTTGTACACAAAATTATTCATTTTGTGTCTAAAAGTATATCCTTACAAATAAATTTTATTCTGAGTAGTCATATTCAGTAAGCTTAAAATAAATCTAAAATTAAATTAAACATAGATGGCAGCATACTTAATTTATAGTCAAAAAAGAGCTTCTTTTGAAGATAGAGTATGTATATTGAAATATGATTCCAATAAATTAGTATGAGTTTAGTTGGTATATAGAAGAGAATCAATTACCACTAATTAATTAAAAACAAAAAGATATTATGCAAAATGAGTGAACAAATACAACCACATATTTCCTCAAGAGTTTCATTTAGGTTCGCTGAGATCAGGTCATACATGGAGCTCCACACTCAACCTTTCTTTTATGGAGCAGGCTCACGTCATGAAGGAGACACCAGGAACAGAAGGGTTAACCCAATTTCAAGTTTTTCTTTGATGTCCTTCTAGATCTCCTCTTCTGGGAAATGAAAGTGAACTGCCTTAAGTGGGTAAAAAGCAGAAATAGATGGAAACAGTCAATCTGTGGCCTTGGTAAAAGGAAGGTTTGGGTTAGTTTTTCTTCAGAACAATGTGTCTTGTTTTATTGTCTGCATCAGTTTGAAACAAAAATACCTATACATATCTGAAGCAAATTTATTGTTTAATAGTATCTCCAAAGAAAGCTATGAATCTGACATTATGTGCTAATTACAATAGGAAAAGGGCTTCAAGGGTACTGGTGTACATTTCTCTAAATTAGTCTTCTGTTTGAATTATGTCTTTATTTCTTTTTTATTGTGAAGCAGGTACATTATATATACACATCATGATCACACTAAACATTGACACTTTGTACATGTATATGACAACTTGATTCTCATTTTTCTAATCCTACAACCACCCCATATACATAAGCTTTGTTTCTCATCTTTGTCATCACATTTTTTTTCTTTCCCCTAATTACCTACCCCTCCCCCTTTACCCTTTTAGTCTGCATTGTTATTTGTTACAAATGAACAATAGAAAAGGCAGAAAAATTGAGCTCTAAGTTGCTATGCGGTATTATTGTTGGGAAATACCCAAGAATAGTTCACAGCAAGAAAAATAAATTTATTTCTAGTAGAGAGAGAGCTTATATTTCTTTTAAAATAGACCCATATTACCAATGATTAGACATGAACACAGCATACAAATATTCCTCAGAAATCATTTATTATGCTTCATTTCAAATACAATTTCCTTAGACTCTAAAAAGAGTCTAAATGCATTGGTATGGTTGACACATATCCCAGGAGGTTGGGAAGGTGGCTGACAAGTTCTGTTCCAGCCTGGGCACTAATGACCTGGAGAAGCCCTGTCTGTATATGAAAGGGCTGGGATTGGAGCTCAGTGCAAGTCTCTGTATTCAGCCCCCAAAACTGCATAGGCACAATAACAAACACAAAACAAAGAAAAGATATGGAGCAGAGTTTGATGCTTTGGTGGGATTTACATCCTCTAGTCCTATAATTCACTGTTATAATTTTCACATTAGCTGGCAAAGAGTTATATGAAAGACATGCAAAAGTTGGAATAATAATGGTGATACAAACTTTTATTTGCTTATTACAATTATGTTACTTTTTTATATCTTTGCAGCTCTGAGATTTGAAGCTAGGGCTTCATAACACTAGGTTAGCACTCTACTGAGTCACATCACTAGTCTTCATTTTAATAAATTTGAAATAAACAAAGCATGGAAGGAGGGTTAGACAGGAGGACTGCAAGTTACAGTACTGTAATAATTAGTTAAAATAATGAATTTAGGCAGATGTGACAGCCTGATAGTTATTTGTGTTTCTTCATACTTCCGAAGAATAATTATTATACAAAATTTAACAAATATAGATACCAATATAGAAAAAAAATTAATTGTGTAAGGCCAAAATATTACTCACTGAGGAAAGGAAAACAAGTGAATTGCAGTATACAACATAAATATTGAGGAGAATATTATTAAAATGCACATTCTTCGAAATGTAAACTATAAAGTTTATGCAAATTTAACCAAAACAGTAGCTTATTTTTTGAGAAATTGAAGAAAAGTATTTATTAAGTTTATGCAAAATATAAAGGACCTAAAAATACAAAGGCAAGGACTGGATGTCCCATTTGATCTGGCCATCGCTCTGCTAGATATGTACACACAAGAATTAAAAGACTCATCTCACAGTGACATATGTGCATTTATGTTTATAGCAGCTCAGTTTGGGATTGCTACATCTTGGAAACAACCCAAATGTCCATCAACTGGAGACTAGATTAAAAAAGCTGTGGTTCTTCTATAGGGTAGAGTATTACTCTGCCATAAAAAATGATAAGCTTGAATCACTTATACTTAAATGGACGTACCTTGAGGATATCCCCATAAGTGAAATAAATAGGTCACAAATAGGTAAATATAGGATCTTTTCTCTGGTATGAGAAAATAAAGATGTAAATGAGTTCTAGAATTGTATGTTATATACTGTGAAATAGAAAATACTAAGGTGAAATAGGGTGAAGGGGAAAATAATGAGATTATGACAAAAAAGAAAGGAAACAAATTTTATGTATATGGGGGGGTTGGTAGTGTGGGTAGGGCTATGGGGAAAAAATGAGAATTAAGTTGGGTCTTATACTGGTACAAATCCCCATTGTGGAGTGCAATCACGATGTGTATATGTAATGTACCAATAAAAATTTCAATTAAAAAATACAAAGGCATTTTGAAAATTTTAAGAAAAAAAAAGATTTAGCCAAATTCCATATGAGCATATAATCAGGAAAGTGGCCAATTAATATAAAATAGATAAATCTAATGCTGGATCAGAATGCAACTTGCAAAAATTAACTTCATATGTACCTCAATTAATTATAAACAGAATTAACATGGAAATTCAATACAGAAATAAAAAGCTTTTTAACCCATCTGGTACAATAAATATGTGAAAACTGAAGAAAAGAAGCACCGAAATTTTTCATCTTTGTTGATACCATAAGTAAATATTAATTTGGAATATTTTAATGGGTTCATCTTTACAATTGACACAAAAGTATACATATTTTGAGATACCATGTGATGTTTTTTATAGAATTTTCATAGATATAACAATGAAAGCTGAAATTTTGAATCATCTTAATGAATAATTATCTTCGCAATATTTTAGTACAGAAATATTGTTTCAAACATAAAGACGCTTTTTGTAAAAGACAGTGCATAAACTGAACAGCAACAAAATTGGATTACTTTCTCCTCTAGGGACACTAACAGTTTCAAATTCCGTGAATTTTGACTGGTTTGTAGTCTGTTTCATTTAAATTAATTTTAATTGTTCTAAACATTGGAATTTTTACTTCTCTTTCAGTAGATAATATAAATAAAAATCATTGACTTATTTCCAACAGAAAGTTGCTGGCAGAAATCCTCATTTTGTATGCCATTTATTCTTTTAAAAGTTTATACTAAGAAACTATAATGGCACAGCACCATGTTAAGCAAACAAGTTATGGGATGATGAAATGATAAAAATATCAAATGTAATAGGGATCTCCCTTGGAACTGCAAGTTTTTCTCCCAGGCTCACAGAAACTGTTAAGTCTGATGATGCACTGTGCAAAGTAGGAAATATTGAAACAGAAATAAACTTTTAGTGCTCTATAGGACTGGGGCTGAGGACTAAATGTCTTGGGACTCAAAAGGAGAAGAGGGGTGGTGAGTGTGCCATTAAACAGTCTGCTGTGCAAATGACAAAAGCAGTCTCAGCCTTTTAGAATCCAATATTTTCTTTAGTGTATGGATTAATGATCATATGCTTTCAACTAGAGCATTAAAAATTAAGCTCATATCATTATCATCCATACAAACACAATGAAGAAACGTATCTAGAGACACATGAATTAGAGGACAGTGGGAGTTAATTAAAAAAAACTTTTTTCAGCAATCATTATATCATGAAGATCTTTAATATGGTTTTTAACTAGCACTAGCCTGCCTCAAAGTTCAATTAAATTGATTATTTTTGGCTGGTGTCTGAATTTTTCTTCCCATATCTATGACATATTACTAACATGAATGCTACAAAATCCCTGGAACCAGCTGACTTTAAACAATTCTGCATTTTTGTGCTCAGCCTAAGTTTCTTCCCCATACCCTTTTTTATTGCTATTCATGACTAAGAATCCAGCTCTTTGCTTTTATTCTAGATTTTAAAACACTATTTGTTTAACAGGGGCCAGGGATAAAAAATTTAATTATTATCATTCTTCACTGATTTGAAGATTTTTCAGGCAGATCTACTTTCTTACAGGATATGTTATCTCAATAAGTTGCCATAGTCAAAATATGTCTCATAAATGAGATATAGGATGTATGATATTTAGGAAATTTTAGACATAATGGACTTTTTGGCTTGGGATTTATCTCATTAGTCCTGAAGTCTGCCTGGAAAGACAAGGTCCCAAGTTCGATTTCCAGTACCACATTCCACAGTGTCAGGTGTGTTGGCTCATGCCTGTAATCCCAGCACTTGCAAGGCAGAAGCAGGAGGATATCTGTGAGTTTGAAGCTAGCCTGGGTTACTAGTACATTCAGGGCCAGCCTGAACTACAAAGTGATACTTTCTCTCAAAAAAGTTACTGGTACATTTTATATATACAGTCTAATTACATTCAACATTGAGAATTTGTATTTACACATGATACATCTTAATTCTCTTTTTTCCCCTTTTCTTTCATAAAAGTTTTACAGGTCTTTATTAAAATATTGAATCTGATCAAATATCACAAAGGTTATTGTTATTAATGATTGAAATAAGGTTACCCATCAGAATATACTGTCGTAAAATATTTTGATAGCAACTCTATTTGAAATGAATTAGTATTAACATTTGTAAGTTTCTAAATAAAACATCTTACACTATATAGTTTGATTCTGGTGAGCTTATTGATTTCAGTATTTGAAAAGTGACTACTAGAGTTTTCTTCTTAAAAGAAAGTAAGAAAAGAAGCTTAAACAGAGATAACAGTTAAAAGTCACACATTGAATAGTTTTTTTTATTTTATTTTTAAATTTAGTTTATTGGCACATTTTATATATACATTGTGATCACATTCAACTATGAGAGTTTGTATCTGTACATGAATTTGCATCATTACATATTGATTCTCACCCCACCTTTCCCTGCTTTCTCTGCAATGCCTAATCCCCTGTATACATCAGCTTAGTTTCCTGGGGGTTTTTTTGTTTTGTTTTGTTTTGTTTGTTTTTTAACTATCAAATTTTTTTCTTTGGCTTTTCTCAAGTATTTACCTGCAAATAAATCCAAGGAAAAATTACAGAATTTCAATACTCGGATCCCTCTGTCACCAGTCCATCAGAGTTGCTCTGACTTCTCAGAAGAATATTGCTCATCACAGGAAAGGTGGTGAAGTTTTCATCAGACAGTTACAACCTTGCAACTCTCCTGGCTTTCCTTTTGAAAGACAGTTTAGAAGTGATTGAAGTAGGTAACATTCTGTCAAAAGGGTGTTATGTGAAAGGAATTCTTAAGCAAATCTAAGAAGTACACACAATGTCCTGCATAACTTCATAGAGTGTATGGGTAGCATCACTTGTTAAAGTATTTAGTAATAATATCAGTCTTTTCTGTGCTTTCATCCTGCTTAATATCCCAAGTAATATGAGAGTTATAATTATGAAAGTATAGCAGCTCATACTAAAAAAATAATCTTTCTGAAATCAAATCAAGCCCATGTTAAATTTCACATCCTTTATAATATATAATTTTTAGAATATTGTTGTTATATTTATTTGCCTCTAATCATTTTAGTATTAAGAAAAGAACAAATATCACTTCAAGTTAATTTTTCTACATGCTTTTGAATTTTTTTGAGATGACCATTATTCAAATACTAATGAATACAAAACAAATATATTGCAGTCCTTTATCACACATAACTCCTCTCTTAGCTCAGGAAATAAGGAACTATTTTTTACACAAAAAGTGCTATTTCCAGGCCAGGGATTTAGCTCAACGGTTCCAGCATCTGCCTGTGAAGTCCTAGGTCTCTGGTTCAATTCCCAGTACCACATACCATGATGCTAGGCATGGTGGCTCATGCCTGTAATCCCAGCACTAAGGAGGCAGAGGCAGGAAAAATGCCTAGAGTTCAAGGCTAGCCTGGGATACACAGTGATTCAGGGCCAGCCTGAACTGCAATTTGAGACCCTGTCTCAAAACACTAAAAAAAAAAAAAAAAAAAAAAAGCTATTTTCTCCCTGATAATCAAGCTGAGATATAATTATTTTATATATAGAAATACAATTCTTTCAAATTTAGAATGAGAGAAATGAATTATTTCTGTACATTAAATTTCAGAATGTTCCCTGAACCTTGAATTGCTCCTGGTCATTGTTATTACAGGCTTGTGTGCATCTTGCACGTCAGGAAAATGGCAGAAGTGAGATGGCCTAGGCTGAGTTACACATGGGTGACTTCTCCTCCCTGGGATGAATGAAATCATTATGTGCTGTGAGTATGTACATAAAAAATACATTTATTTAAATAGTTATTAAGATAAATTTTAAGAAAATAAAAAATAATAAATCTGAAATAAACAGAAAAGAACAATGAATACTAAGTAAGAACAAATATGACCCTTCAAGGAAACTGCTCAAATTTATACTTTGAAGTGATAGTAGAAATGCTCCTTTTTAGCATTATTTTCACTGTGTTTTGCCTGTGCTCCTGCTTCCCCTGACCCAAGTAAGTGTCTGTACTAAATTCCAAATGGAGCACCACAAAAAATAGAACTTGTACAGGGAGAATTTCCTGCTATTCTGTAGCCTCCTGGTTTTCTTCTCTCTTGGTTATATGTTTTTTTCTTCTCTTCTGTGTCTTCTCTATTTTAGAATTATTTTGCTTCATGCAAGTCTCTCTAAAACAGTTTTAGCTCTTTTCCTGCTCATATATACAAGTTTTTCAGATTTTTTTAATCTCTATCCTTAGTTTTACCTGAATATTTCCCAATTTAAAATCATCATATATTTTTAAAGCTGTGAAAATAATTGTAAATGTTTCACCTCAAAAATTATGTTTAAGGAGAAAGCTTATCTAGATTTGAACATGAAGTGATATATTACATATTTAAAGATACGGCAGACTGCCCATAAATATAATTTAAAACTTAAAAATACATATGAATAAATCTAAATACTTTTATTGAGAGCTGATGATATCACCTAAGCTCCTTGTATTATTGCAGGTTCCTTATTGGCTCTTTTTCAGGAGTTAACAACAGTGTCCCTGATGGTTTT
>PVIR01021722.1:0-29245 GCA_004026965.1 Petromus typicus
AGGCGCATCTGTTCAGCGTCTGGGACCCGCGCCTGGCTCCTTGGGTTTCAAAGAGAAATGCAAATACTAGAATAGAATAACGCAGGGCTTTGCTCCGTCCGCAGCCCGCTTGCCCGCTGCTTTGCATATGGGCTCAAAAATCATTTCATTTCAGGGTTGCCAGAAAAGGCTGTTCTTGTTCTGATTACTGGAAGATAAAGATCTCAGGAGAGAAGTTGTTTCCTCCGAGGGTCTCACTCTGGTTCCTGATCTTGGAAAAAGTCCTGGGAATGTCACAAAATACCCAATACCCACAATGTAAGGAGGAAATTTGGTCCCTGGCTGGCTGCTGCAAGACAGAAATGGCCTGGGTGAGGAAGCCGTTCAACTCAAGACCACCAGGAAGCAGAGGGTCCAGGACAACCTAAATCAGAGCGGCAGGCCCCTGCGGCCCACCCACTGCTGCCAGGCCCCACCCCAACGTCCAGGGTTCATGCACTCAGAGCACACCCTCCTCCACGATGCTGCCATTTGTGAGCTGCACCTTGAAGACATGAGACTCTGGTGGACATTTTAGACCTGAACCATAACAAGGAGATGAAAAGAGACGTCATCTCACCCTGTGCTCTTCTTCAGTTGTGAAATACCTTCGTTTCAGGGAGTCCGAAATGGCTGGCTGCAGGGCGGAGCATTGTGGCGAGGGCCTGGCGGGGCACAGCTACTCGGTTCATGGTGGCTGGGAAGCAGAGCCGGGGTCGGGCCGGAGAGGAGGGGCGAGGGAGTGATTTGATACTTTTCCATGATCCACCCAGACACCAAACAGACATAATCAAGCTTTACTGTTACGCCATGACAAAGAATTCATGCTGTCCTGACGCCAGTCTTGCTAATTTGTGAGGCCTCATACGAAGGGAAAGTAGGGGCTCCTTGCTCTAAATGCGCCCAGATATTTGACAGCAGAGCTTTGGCTGTGGCCACAGGCCCAAGATGGCTGAGTCCCACAGCTGCTGTGGAGCTTGGTCCGGGTTCTCTGGCTGGCACCTGTCCAGGCTGGGGACAAGAAGCTCCCCAGAGACCCGAGCTCCAGAGAGAACCCTGGTGGCCAGGGTCCACGGGCATTGAAGAGAATTCCGCCACATCTTATCGAAATTCCTCTGAGCACTGTTTCTAGCTACGCCAGTGGACTCAGCAGAGCCAAGTTTATTTTATCTAGTAGCTGGAGGAAGCAGGAAAGTTGTTTTTGCAAAACTCCCTGGAAGGTAAACATGACAGTGTGCTTTCATGCTGTTTACAGGACACGTTGGCATGGTGAGCCTCTGTGTCACCCACAGCGCCACACACGGGGCAGGGAGGAGAGAGGGAGGGCAGAGGGCAGCCCCAGAATGGGGGCCGAAAGGGGATCGCTCTGTGTGTGTGCATGAGCACACCGTCGACGCACCTGCACCGAACACAGCTGATGTGCAAAGAGGAAATATAGTCTTTTTGTTTCTGAGTCAAGGCCGTGCTCCCTGGCCCAGGCTGGCCCTGCACTTGCAGTGATTACAGGATAGTGCAGCCCGCCCGGCTCACAGAGGTAGTATATCCTCATGGTTCCAAACTCAAGTCACAAAATTCATCTCTATTGTCAGATAATCCAGCTTCCCTCCCTGAAGCCATCTTATCTAGTTTTCTGTACTCTGGCAGAGATAGTTTGTATAAACAGCGAGCATGCACATATGCTCCTCCTGTTCTTGGGACCGACGGCAGTGTCTTCAGCTCAGCCCTGTGCCTCGTGAGCGGGCTTTGTGCTTCCGGGAAGCCTGGCATGGTGGTGCACACTTGAAATCCCAGTCCTTGGGCAGCTGAGGCAGAAGGATCGCCGCAGGTTCAAGACCAGCCTGAGACGCTGCCGCAGACACAGGACAGAGGACAGCGGGTCGGAGACTCTCCGTGTTCAGTCGGTCAGGGAGGGCTCCCGGGTCTGGCTGACACACCACCCTCGATGGTGGCCCGTGAGCTCGAGGTTCGGCCTTCGGTGGCCATCAGACCAGCAATGTTGCAGCCTCTCTTGGTTCCTTGAAGGAAACTGACAGACTCAGTCTTGAGCTGTCACAGAGGGGGAGCTTTGTGGCACGCGGGCTGTGAGTTTCCTAGACACCATAGTTCAGCCCTCCGTGGACACGAGCATGCATGGTGGCGGCCATGCATGCGACGCTCTGGCCCAACCTGAAGACGAGGCCCGGGCCTGCTTATTCGGTGTCCTGCGGGAGGGGACCAAGAGTTAGGAATCCAAAAGAGCTGGGGATGGTGGCACATGCCTATAATCCTGGCTTCTCCGAAGGCTGAGGCAGGACGACCTCCAGTGTGAGCCGAGTCTGGGCAACTTAGTGACTTAGCACAACCCCATCTCAAAATAAAAAATAAAGTTTACTCTCTAATCTGCTGTTTTGGCTCCTGTGTTACCAGAATGATTAAACAAAGGGGAAACCATCAAAACCACAATAAACTTGAACAGGATGGAGGAAGAGGCAGAGATGATGAAGAGGGGATAAAAATAAAGTCCGGAGTGGAGTCCAGCCAACCGGCAGCTGGGACACAGGCAGAATGGCAGCGTCCTTGGGGACAGGGCGTTAGAAGGAGACTGGAGTCCAGTTAACGTCCTCTGGGTCCTGCCCAGAACCCTGGCCGGTAAGAGGAAGAAACGCTGACAGGGATCCAGAATTTTATTTTTTTCCTGGAAAGAAGAGGGGACGGAAATCGCAGCCCGGGGCTGTGGCCTCCTCGGTGCCTGGCTCGGTGGGGCACAGAGGCTGGGAGAGAGGGAGTAGGCCCTGCACATCCGGCTCCCAGGGCATCCTGGGAGTGTCCCGAGGGCCTGGAGAGGCCCAGGTCCTGCAAGGACAGAGGAGGCCCAGCCCCTTCTGCAGCCCCGCCCCCCCTCCAGAGGTCACCACACCACTCAGGCCTCAGGCAGACATTTGCCAGGGGGTCTCCTGGGCACTGGAAGTCTGGGCAGACGCCCTGCCGGGTGTGGTGGTACATGTCTGTGTTCCCCACACTGAGAGAGGCCAAGGCAGGAGAATCCCAAGATAGAGCCCAGCCTGGGGAGCTCAGTGATTGAGGGGAGAACCTTCTTTTTTTTTTAAATATTAATTTTATTTTATTTACTTATTTACTTGAGACAGAGTCTTGCTTTGTAGTTCAGACTGGTCTTGAGCTCACTATGTAGCCCAGGCTAGCCTTGAACTCACAGCAGTCCTCCTGTCTCTGCCTCCAAAGTGCTGAGATTACAGGTGTGAGCCACCACGCCCGGCAGGGAGAACCTTCTTGAATCAAAAATAAAAAAGGACGGGGGGTAGTAGTAGCACAGGCCTGTAGTTGCAGCACTGGGGAGTGTGAGGCAGGTGGATCCTTGTGAGTGGCCAGCTTGGTCTACAGAAAGAGACCTTGTCTCCCCCCAAAACAAATAAATAAACGGCCGAGGATGTAGCTCAGTGTGAATGCCTAGAGCTGTTTTAGTACTGTGAAAAAAAGCAACCCTCCCTCCCACAGGAATTTGAAGTAAGAGTGGAATAGGTATAAAATACACCTTGAATTTCGAAGGCTTTCAAAGTTGACAGTTTTTAGGTGTGGTATTATACGTGTGTAATCCCAAAACTCGGGAGGATGAGGCAGGAGGCTCACTGTGAGTTCTAGGTCAGCCTGGGCTCCCTGTTGAGAGTAGAAAAGAAAGGCTCAGAAAGAAAATTTTAAAAAATCAACCCAATAAAGACTCCAACAAAGTGACACCATTTCTCCTGATGTGAAGAGGGTTCGGGGTGGCACACGCTGGCCTGAGGCCCTTGAGTCAGCCTCTGCCACCAGGACCAGAGCCGACAAATGCACATACACACACTGCAGACACCTGCTATTCTGGACAGAGCAGGTTAAAGAAAACCCGTTATGACGTTTCTTTTGTCTGCTCCTTTTTGACATTTCAGTGCTGGCCCAGGAAAGTGGTTTCCTTTTTCCAGGGCTGGCATGGGACCCGGCGTGCAGGAGCTGCCCACGCCTGCGCGAGGTCTCCCGACTCAGAGGCCAAGACTGCATCCGCGTCCGCGTCCGCGTCTGTGTCTAGAGGGGCAGATGGCACCGGCCTGGGGCCTCCACCTGAGGCCGGGCTGAGCCTTCCGGGTCTTGGCCCAGGAGTCGAGAGTGGCCATTGTGAAAACTTTTTCTGGTTTTGTTTTTGTCAGAAAGTTTATATGATGAGGGCCGGGTGAGTGGGTGTGGGAGAAACCAGCTCTGCAAACTTGGGCTGAGCAAACAAAAAGAAGATAAAAGTGGAAGCGAAAGTCCACATTGTGTCAGAGGACGCACAGACTCACGCACACGGCCGCTGGGGAGTGGGTTTGAGACGGGGTCTCGGCGTGTACTTCAGCCGGCCTTGAACTCACTCTGCAGCTCAGGCTGGCTCCTGTGGGCAGTGACCCTCCTGTGTCAGCCTCCTCAGTACTGGGCTCGCAGAGATGCACCACCATACCCAGCTAAATATTTTTTTTAAAAATCCATCATTTTGTTGGACCAATAGCTGGAACCCAGGGGTCTTTGGAAGAAGGGACTCGGTCTTATTGGGTTGGGGTCCAAAGCTGGAAGAGAGGCCCTGGGGAGGGGCTCAGTGCTCCTTCTCCACTTATTCAAAATCTCCCCCGTGAATTCTTTGCCGTGTGTGTTTGAGAGGCTGTAGGTCCCGCAGGAAGCAAATGAAGGCCCTGGCTCCTGGTTAGGGGCCAATACAGACTAAACATTTACTAGAAGCCACTTGTGCTGGTGCACACCTGTTAGCCTAGCACTCTGGGAGGCTGAGGCAGGAGGATCGAAAGTTCAAGCCACACTTAGGCAATTTAACAAGTTAGTGAGATCCTGTCTTCAAATAAAATAATGAAATAAGTGCGGGTGATGTAGCTCAGCGTGAGACCCTGGTTCAATCCCTGGTGTGGGGGGTACAAAGGATCCAGACAATGAACAGCGTAAAGGGGAAGGAAGTGTCAGGCCACTAAGGGTTTCATTGGAAGGTGGCCTTGGGAGGTAGCAGAGTGGGGGGGTGGTCCCAGCGGAGCATCTGTTTGGTGATAGTGAGGATCTTTGGGAAGAGGGGGCCTTCAAGCCTGAACCCCTAGGTGGCACCCGTGCCCAGGGGGGTGGACGGCAGATGCCAGGCCAGCACCTCGTGTCAGGAGAGGACTGCAGGGGTCGGTGCAGAGGTGACCACACCCAAGGGCAGTTGGTGGCTTTGGGTCTGAGTGGCGAGTCTCAGGGGAACACAGCCCTTCCAGCCCCATGCCAGGTGGCAGAGTCCCTGTGTACCGTCTCCTTGGCCGTCTGCTCCGTCCTGCTGCTGTCCCTGCCATCACCCAACTCTACCAGAGCCATGTCTCCGAGGGGACCCTTTCCTTTCATTTTGTAGTTCTGGGATTGAACCCGGGGCCTCTGCACTGAGCCACGTCCCTAGTTATTTTTATTTTGAGGAAGAATTTCACTAAGTCACTAAACTGCCAGGTTGTGCTTGGACTTGATAGCCGCCTGCCTCAGCCTCCCAAGTGCTGGGAGCATAGGTGTGTGCCACCACGCCTAGCTCACTTATAAAATGTGATGGTTAAATATATCAAAAGTCTCCTTGAGAGGCACTCGTGCGTTCATGATGTCCTTGTCCCTCCCCTTTCTCCTCCCTTCTTCTTTTTTTCTTTCTTTTCTCTTTCACTCTGTTGTTTATTTTGAGACAGGGTCTGGCTAGGTAGCCCAGGCTGGCCTTGAACTTATGCTGATCTCCAACCCTCCTGCCTCAGCCTCCCAAGTGCTGGGATTACTACCACACTTGGCTGAGGGCTTTTATCTTTGCTTTTGAAGGGACCTCTGTAACTTGTCTAAGATTCTTTTTGCAGAAGGCGGAGTAGAAGTCACCTTACAATCAGGCAACATCCCAATTTAATTCAGATTTCAAGGACTGGGGCTCCCTCAGGATTTCAAAAACCTCCCGAGCATGTGCTTGTGTAAATAAATGCAGATAGCTGTGATAATTTTCTGCTTAATTGTTGAATATTTTTCACAAGAACATCTTCTTTTTTTTAACTTAAAAATAAACACATCAGGCATAGTGACCCACTCTGTGGAGGCTGAGGCAGGAGGGTTGCTGAGGTTTGGTGGGCATCCGAGGATATTTACCGAGACCATCTCAAAAAATAAAAAGCCATCAACAGCTGTGTTATTACTGTCAAAAATGCATAGTTGAGGGCCGGGGATTTAGCTCAGTGGTTCCGGCCCATCTTGCAAACGCAAGGGCCCGGGTTCGATCCCCAGTAATCACATACCATACTGGGCATGGAGACTCACCCCAGCAGCAACCAGTACCACATACCACAGTGCCGGGCGTGGTGGCTCACGCCTGTCATCCCAGCACTCGGGAGGCAGAGGCAGGAGGATTGCGGTGATGTGAGTTGGAGGCTGAGGTCAGGGCCAGCCTGAACCGCAAAGTGAGACCCTGTTTCAAAAAACCTAAAAAAAAAAAAAAATATTGGGATAATCTTCAGGCTCTCGGCATGGTCTCACAGTTCACTGTCACAGCCCATCCTTGTCCCTGTAGGAGTCCAGGGTACATGGCTGCATGTCTGTAACTTGCTCTCAAGGGACTGAGGACAAATACATGCCCACGCTTGTGTGTGTGTGTGTGTGTGTGTGTGTGTGTGTGTGTGTACATGCACAGGGCTGGGACACAGCGCAAGAATGCTAATGCACAGGCTGAAAAACCTTATCAATCATTTGGGGCATATGAGGAAAGGAGAGACTATTCTTATTTTAGTTTTGCAAAAAAAAAAAAAAATTTTTTTTGAGACAGGGTGTCGCTGTGTAGTGCAAGCTGGCCTTGAACTTGTGGTGATCCTCCTGCCTCAGCCTCCTGAGTGCTGGAATTATATACCTATACTATCACACCCAACTACTAGTTTTGAAATTTTTTGTAAATCTGTAATTATGTAAAACAAAGAAAAAACCCATAAAACTTTACAAGGCCATAGACAAGGAATCTAGCAGGTTCAAAATTTCAAATGCAATACAACTCTTCTTGGTTTTTGTAAGAACAGCGCAGAGCTGCAGGGGAGAGACTTCCGGAGCAGTCAGTTGAGCGTGGGAGTTTAGGGGCTTCGCGAGCGCTGCCGGCGTCTCCGACAGGGGGCGCTGCAGTACCGCAAAGCCCGCCTGGCAGACCACTAAAGTGGGACTGGGGGCCGGGAGCCTCGGAGCCGCCTCTGCCCACAGATGAGCACGTTGAGCCTCAAGGAGGGAAGCAACTTGCTGCACGTCACAGCCACCGCCAGCGCGCCGGCCGAGGCCAGGTGCTGGAAGCCTGAGGCGAGCGCTGTCCTGCGCTGTCCGGCCCCGGCATCCCTTCCCGCCTCTCCACGTCTGCAGCAGAGGATAGGGTCAGTCTCAGTCGGTACCTGTCTGGTATCTGCGAAAACAGAACATTCGATGCCAGGCGTGGTGGGGCACTCCTGTGACCCCAGTGTTGGGGAGGCTGAGGCAGGAGCGTCCCTGAGAGAGTGAGGCCTGCCTGGGCTATGTAGTGAGCTCAAGGATCAGTCTAGACATAATGAGACATTGTCTCAAAGACCAACAAACAGAAAATAACTGGTTACTCAGTGAATAGCTGACTGATTAAATCGCAGGATCGGGATGAAGGACGCAGGGGTGAAGTGGAAGTTAGTTTGGAAAGGGTGAGGGGAGAGCAGGGCAGGACTCGTACTCTGGAATCTCCATGGAGCTCTGCAGGCAGCAGCAGCCACTCAGGATTTGGAGGTTCTTCCCTCCCCCCTCCGTGGTTCTTGGGGTTGAACCCAGGCCCTTCACACTGAGCTACGTTCCCAGTCCTTTCTTCTTTGTGTGACAAGGTCTCTAAGTCATAGTTACCCAGGCTGGGCTCTCACCTGAGATCCTCCTGCCTCAGCTTCCCAGAAGTTTAGAGGACAGGCATGTGCCACCACTCCTGCTTGAAGGTTTTGGATTTCCTGAAAGCAAGGTTTGTTTAATCAGTAGGCAGTATTGGCAGGAAGGTTACAGAGCAGGGCCCCGGGAGGGGAGTTAATCGTCTACTGGAAAGCCAGCCAGGTGCAGAACGATTTATTTTCAAGCTAAATAAATCCCCTGCTTTGGCCAAGAGTATACAAGGACAACCGGCTTGTGGGGATTTCACCCGGGCAGGAGGCGGCCTGGGGGCAGAGCGGTGGAGCTGCAGCTGGAGCCCAAAGACCCACCTGGCCAGCAGCCCTGACCCTGAGTCAGGCTGTGGGCCACAGGGCTGAGTAGCCGGTCACAGGATCCAGGAATCTGAACGTTTCAGTCCCAGGAGGGGCCAGGTCCTCTTTCCAGATAAAGAAAAAGATGACTAGAGAAGGGAAGTCCCTTTCCCAAAGCCCAGGCCTGGAGGGCTTTTTCGGTCCTCAGAGAACTTTCACCCACAGTCCCAGCCTCCAGCCCGGAAATTGCAGAAATAAAGGGTTTTTTGGGGGGAGGCAGGGGTAGAACTACATAAACATTGTGGGTTTAAAAAACTTTTATTTTACACAGAGTCTTGCTAAACAGCCCAGGCTGACCTCAAACTCAAGTGATCCTCCTGCTTCAGCTTCCCGAAGGCGGGTGTGTTCTACCTCGCCCGCTTCAAATCAGATACTCTATCAGGGCTCAAAATCGTGACTCTGCCCTTATGAAGCAGACACTGAACCACTGAGCTAAATCCCCAGCCCTCAAATAATATTGTGAAGAGGGCTTTGGAGGCGGTACAGTGCGACTTCAGGGACAAATCTGATTGTGCTCGGCTGGAACTTCTCCCTGGGCTCCACTGGGGTCTGGACTCTAACCTTTTACCCTGTGCCCATCAGTGTGGTCTAGGTCTGAGGGCAGAGACTGCCTTGTAAAACGGTCTCTGATGAGGAGCGTGTGTGTGCGTACGTGACTGCATGCGGGGTGTGTGTGTGTGTGTGTGTGTGTGTGTGAGAAAGAGGAACAGGAAGTTGCCAGGGTGGGGCAGGAGGGGATATGTAAATGAAGGACTCAGGGGGAGGGGCCCCCAGATTCCCTACTGTATTTAGCAAGGTGTGGAGGACTTTCTTTGGTGGTACTGGGGATTGAATTTATGACCTTGAGTTTGCAAGGCAGACAGCGGAGCAACTCAGCTACCTCCTGGGCTCCCCTCCACTTTTTATTTATTTATTTATTTTTATTTTTTGAGACACGGTCTTGCTTTGTAGTGTAGGCTGGCCCAGAGCTCAGCCTCAAACTTGTAGCAGTCCTCCTGCCTCTGCCAAGTGGATAACAGAAGTGAGCCGTGGTGTCTGGCGTTGTTGTATGCGATTATTGGGGATCGAACCCGGGCCCTTGCGCTTGCAAGGCAGGAGCCGGAACCACTGAGCTAAATGCCCTGCCTTTTTTTTTTTTTTTGAAAGAAATACCTTGCCCGGCATGGAGCAGTGCACCTGTAATCTGCAAGCCTGAACTCCTAGTGACACCCTGTCTCAACCCCACCGAACCACCTTTGTTCCTGGGAGAGGTGACTCTTTGGGGTGGGGTGGCTGTCACAGCCTCTGGCTTGGAGCGGAGGCTGCAGAACCGAAACCTCCGGCATAAGCACTCTCATAACATCAGATGTGACTCTCTGTTTCTTCCTTCAAAACTAGAGTTCAAGGCTCGGAGGGCGGCCTGAGGCTGCGGGGGCAGCAGAGGCGAGGAATCAAAGCTCTGGAGCTCCGGGGTTGCAGAACTCGGGAAGAGACAGTGGGTCACGCCTGTCATCCCAGCACTCGGGAGGCAGAGGCAGGAGGATTGCTGAGTTCGAGGCTGAGGTCAGGACCAGCCTGAACTACAAAGCGAGACCCTGTCTCAAAAAATTAAAACAAAAACAAAAATATCAAAAACAACAAAACAATCAAAGCGCTGTACTTTGAAAGCTCCCTTCTGCGGTGGCGGCAGAGCGGACTGTGGACTTTGTTTCTGAGTGGCACTCCATGACATTACGTGACAATCACAGCTAAAGTTCTTAAAAGCAGGTGACGACTGGGGGCGGGGCTAAAACTTGGGGCGGAGCTAAACAAAGAGGCGTGGCTTTAGGGTTGATTATCCCAGCACCCAATGCAGTCACTGCATTCCTGCATCCTGGAGCGAGGGCGGAGCTTAGGGACCAATCCCCGCGCCAGCTGCCGCCGGCACAAGCTCCCATCTGGCTGTGTGGGTGCCTGGGTGATTTCATGGCTGCTTTCTGTTTCCACGTGAAGACGCCGCATGCTGAGAAGGGGCCGTGGGAGTTTCCGCCCGTGGGAGTGAAGCTCTATTCCCAGCTGCGTCAGGCTGGGACATTCACCAGGCCAGGGTTTCCTGCACACCACGGCATCGCCCCGTCCTCCGGGACCAGGATGGCTCAGTGTGGCGATGGGTGGGATTCGCTGTCTTCTCAGGGACTTTCACCCTTCAGAAGTCCGAGGCCGAGGCAGGAGGCTCGCTTTGAGTTCAAGGCCAGCCTAGACTACAAAGTGAGACCTTGTCTCAAAAAACCTAAAAATAAACATAAACCTAATGGACCAGCAAAGCCTTTCACCTACCACTCACTGGGGGTCTTGATGTCCGCTGGGGTCCCAAGAGAGCAAAACATTTTTAGAAGATAGGTCCGGGGACTTAGCTCAGTGGTTCTGGCATCCGCCCAGCAAGGGCAAGGTCTAGAGTTTGATTCCTGGTACCATATACCATAGTGTCTGGTGTGGTGGCTCTCGCCTGCCATCCTAGCACTCAGGAGGCAGAGGCAGGAGGATTGCTGAGAGTTTGAGGCTTGCCTGGGCTACATAGTGAGTTCAGGGGAAAGCCTGAACTACAAAGCAAAACCTTGTCTCAAAAGAGAAACAAACAAACAAAAGATAGGAGGCTTTACATGATGTTGGTATCTGGATTACTTAGGTTTTTATTTTTTGAGACAGGTTCTCCCTTTGTGGTTCAGACTGGCCTTGAATTCACAAGGATCATCTTGCCTCAGCCTCCAAGTTCTGGAATGACAGGCATGCACCACCACACCTGGGTATTTCTTGAGTATTTTAAAATCCAGCCGATGAACGGGGAGATAGGATCAATGTGCATTTAGACTGGAGTCCAGGAAGGCAATTTAGAGGTAGGTGTGGCGGGGGTGGGGGAGAATAATTTCTAAATCTGACTGTAAATGCCTTGGGTGTGGATTGCAGTCTTCCCTGGCGCTCTGACCTCTGGCTGAGTCTGTTAAACCGTGTGGTTACCTGGGCCTCTGAGCACCAGGGTCTGTCTCATAGCCTGCAGTGTTTATTTATTCCAGCGTTCACAACCAGAGGTGGGCTTGCTGTATGTAGTGGAGTTTGGACTCTTCCTGGAATGGATAGTCCTGGTGACCTTTATTGACAACACCAAACACTGAATGAAGCTCGGGGCCCGGGGTGGGGGGGGGCGGGCGGATGTATGTGTACCTACGATCCCACCCTTCTGGAAGGCTGAGGCAGGAAGATCACAGGTTTGCGTCTAGCCTGGACAACCTAGAAATTGAAGGGGCTATAGATGTAGCTCGGTGTGAAGCCCCTGAGTTCCATCCTGAGTACTGAAAAATAAAGCAATACCAAACCACATGTTTATTTATTTATTGGTACCAGGGACTGAACTCAGGACCTTGCACTTGCCAGGCTGGCTTTGTGCTACTGTGGCAAATCTCCTGCCATCCTACATGTTCAGAGAGAGCTGCTATCTGTGGGCACCTGGTAACACAGCAGTAAAGAAAACAGGTAAAGAGCCGGGATTTAGCTCAAGTGGTATCGCACCTGCCCTGGAAGCACAAGGACCCAAGTTCAATCCCCAGCACCTCCAATACAACAAAAAACAGATAAAAAGGAAACTTGAAGCCGGGCATGGCTGCTGGGGTCCCCAGAGAGGAAAACATTTCTTAGAAGATAAGGACATTTTTAGAACTATAGGCACACACCTATAGTTCCATCTATTTGGGAGGCTGAGGCAGGAGAACTGCTTGTGTCTGTGAGCTTAAGAGCAGCCTGGGCAGCATAGCAAAAATAATAAAAAATAAACTAAAAAAGGAACTTGATTTCCAGCGTGGACAGGAAATGAGCAGAGGAGATGTTGTGATGAGACAGCAAATGCTAAGGGGAAAGAATGGGAAAGGACTTTGACTTGAGTTCCCGATTAGCCCCAACAGACCAGCCCAAACCAGAATGGGGTCACTCATGCTAACCACCCCAGAATGAGACTGCAAGTTTAAGGAACCAGATAGACTTTCACAAGACTAGTTTTTCCTAAAAGCAGAAAGTTCTAGTCTCTCTCAGCTGCTCACTGGGACACACCTCTGCTTCACCCTTCACGGACCAGCAGCCTGACATTAAAATCAGCGCTTGTTTTCTGTTGTCCTGTGTCATTGTTTCCACTATAAATTCTGCTGTTCTGGACTCACCCAGCAGGAAGGATTATTCCATTTTGCAGAATAGGGGCTTTCCTAATTCATGAATTGCAAAGAAAAGCAATTACATTTCTAAAATTAGATCAAATACAAAAGCAATTAGGTCTATAAGGAAATGTATAGCAATTTTGGCTTCTTCGGGGTAGGAAATATTGGAGAGGAGGGGTTAGAAGAGGTAGCTGTCAGAGGCTTTGTTGAGAAAGGCAACAGTTAATAAAAACCCGAGTTAAGTGAGAGTTGGCCAGGTGGGGGTAAAAGCATTCTAGGTAAGAAAGAGGAGGCTGAGGCAGGAAAATCGCAAATTTGTGCTCAGCATGAGTGAGCTATTTAGTGCCTTATCAGGAACCCAGTTCAAAATAAAAAGTGCCGCAGATGTAGCTCAGTGTGAAGGCCCTGAGTTCAATCTCCAGGAACAGAGAAAGGATAAATCCCGAGAGGAATGAGTCCACTGTCCAGGCTGGCCCTCTTGCCCTGATACACTGTGCACGGGTACGGGGGTGCTGTGGTCCCTTTCAGGCTCCTGTTGTCTTGTTCAAAGGATTGGTGAAGAAAGCAAAAGAAATGGCGAGGCTTCCAGGTATAGAAGATATTAAAGACAGAAAAAGAAGGGGAAGTGATCTGGACCAGGTGCTGTGCAGTGCGAGCACCGGCTGCCCCGCACTGCAGTGAGCAGGACTCCGCCCGGTTCGCGGCCGCTGCGACGTCACATCCGGCCGGCCGTGATGGACAGCTGTCAGCAATAGATAGGTCACGCCCACTTGCCCCGCTGCCTCCCCACGTCCTTGTCTCCTGCTTCCAATCCAGATGCCTCTGGGTCAAAGACGGGCCTCAGGAAACCGGTTGTCATCATATACCAAGGCCACCTCCGCTCCGAGTGTCCTCGGAAGCCCTTGCGACAGCCATGTTTGAGAAACTATGAGATTAGGACAGAGGGGTTGAAATAGAACAAGCAGAAGAGGCAGAGGAGGGCGTGGGGTTTGTCTGATGTGGGAGACTTTGGAGGTCGAGAGCCCATCCCCTAACCATTCATTTGTCGATCCACCGATCAATCGATCCATCCATCCATCCACCCATCTATTCATCCATTCGTCGATCCAATCATCCGTTAATCCATCGCTTCATTCATCTATTCATGCAACATCTCCTTAACCACCTACTTTGTGAGACTCTAAAATGGTCCCCGCCTGGGCTGTGTAAGTGAAGTGGAATTTAGAATAAATAGAAAAGAAACTAGTGAGTTTCTGTCTCACTTTGGGCTTCTTAAAGAGGAAACAACCAGCAGTCAGCCTCGCTACAGCACGCCCGTGATCCCAGCACTCTGGAAGGCTGAGGCAGAAGGAACTCAGGTTTGAGCCCAGCCTGGGAAACTCTGGAAGATCCTGTCTCAAAAGAACCCAAGAGATGTAGCTCAGTGAGAAGGGAGTTCAATCCCTGCTACTGAGAATGAAAGAAAGACAGAGAGAGAAAGAGAGAGAGAAAAAAAGAAAGAGGTCTCTGTCTGCTCTTTGGCCTTTACACACAATAGCTGAAGTGCAGAGCCCGGAGCTGGTTGCACCCCAGGGGGACAGAGACTGAGGCTGGAACTCAGCCCCCTTCCCAGGTGTCTGCAGAACGAAGACCTAAGCACAGACGCACCAGTGGGGCCACGGGAACCAGGCCGCAGTGACCCAACCTCAGGCGGCCGCCTTCTCTTGCAGTAATTTCACTGGAGCTGCAGCGGGTCCCCTTCGAGCCTCGGCTTCCTTAAGGACATGGAAAACACCGTGTGAGGAGTCAAGAGCTGAGGATCTTGGAGGGCCTGGTGCCTTGGGGCTCTGTCCTGAATTCTCCATGGGTTACACCTTTACTTCTCCTCCAGATGGAGGGAGTGCGGCATAAAGGGGGAAATAACAGCAGAGCATGGCAGTGCGTGCCTGTTTTACCAGCACTCAGGGAGGCTGAGGCGGGAGGATCCTACGACTGAGTCCAGCTTAGGGAATTTAGGGACTTTAGTAAGGCCTTGGCTCAAAAACAAACAAAAGGAAACATTGAAAAGGACTTGCAGCTCATCTGCCGGTCATCAGGACTCTTGCCATCCCTGTGGTAAACGGAGATGACTCACTCGTTTGCATCGCCTTGTCACTGGGCACAGGCTTCGTCAGCATCAGCGGGGCGGAAAAGGCTCACCCTCCCGGCTCTGGTGGGGGAGGTAGAAGGTGCGGAGACAAGGGTCTGGTTCCCCGCTCTGGATGTCACTCGCAAGCTGTGTGACCTGAGCGCTCTGAGCAGCTTCTTTACCCTTTGCAGAATTTATTGTAAGATGGGGTCTTGTGGTATTACTCCGTGGCCAGGCAGGACTTGAATTTGCCGGGTTTCTGACTCAGCCTCCCCAGTGGTTGGGCAGATAGGCACCACTGCACTGGGCTAATTTTTTTTTAGGTTTCTTGAGACTGGGTCTCGCTTTGTGGTTCAGGCTGGCCCTGAGCTCAGCCTCCAACTCACATCACAGCAATCCTCCTGCCTCTGCCTCCTGAGTGCTGGGATGACAGGCGTGAGCCACCACGCCCGGCACTGTGGTATGTGGTACTGGTTGCTGCTGGGCATGAGTCTCCACGCCAAGTATGGTATGTGGTTACTGGGGATCGAACCCGGGTCCTTGCACTTGCAAGACAGGCGCCGGAACCACTGAGCTAAATCCCTGGCCCCCCGCTGGGCTAATTAAATCTCTTCTCAGCTTAGATTTTTGTCATTGGTGAAGCGGAGCTGGTAGCTGTGTTTAAGTTTTGGGAGGGACAGGGCCGAGAGGGAGAGCTGTGACCAGGTGTGTGTGTGTGCACACGCGTGTGCGGGCGGGGACAACTACACTGTGACTGTCCCCAGCAACTCAAGAGAACACTGATCTTGTACTGAGTTACACAGCAATGGAAATAGGTGAAAAAGGTATAAATTTAAGTAATACATCATTAAAATTTAAGTATTCCTCCCTCCACCAGGTGTGTGTGTGGGTTTTTTTCCTTTTCTTTTCTTTCTGGAGACAAGGTGTTACTGTGTGGTCCAGGCTGGCCTCAGACCTGCCAGGGTCCGTCTGCCGCAGCCTTCCGACGCCTGGGATGATGGGCGTTCGCCACCACGCCCAGCCGTTTCCGTGGTACTGTAAATTTCGTTGAGTTCATAGTGCTGCTGTGGTTAAGTAGAAAAGTATCTGTATTTTTAGAGATGCATCCTGAAGTATTTCGGGGTAAAGAATGATGTTTGCATTTTAATTTAAAACGTGTTTACAATAATAATAGCTACAGAAAAATCGAGGGTGTGTGAATGTGGGAAAATGGCAATGATTCTTGGCTGTCCGGGTGGCCAGAGCACGCCCACCTCGCCGTCTCACCGCACTTACTTTGCAGAGACCGTGAGATGGCCGGGGGGAGGGGCGTCTTCCTGTGAGCACTTGCTTTTTAATTTACTGACTGATCAACCCCCCCCCCCCATGCCTCCTTGGAGATGGGACCTTGCTGGTTTCTTCCTTCGGAATCCCCAGCCCTCCCCCGGAGGCTGGGACGAAATCCAGTGCTTTATTTTTCCCCCCCTGCTATCCGTCCTCAGGGATGCGTCTGGCTCACGCCCCTTGTTGCCAGCCGTGGTCTGCGTCCTCCTCGCGGCACCCTCATCTCTGCAGCGTCCACTGTCGCTGGCCTTCGCCTGCCTGTCTGCACCCACCTGTTTTCTGGTCCAGCCGCTGTGTCCCCTGACTGCTGGCTTCTTGGGGGCCCAAACTCTAGTGCTTCACATACTCATGTTTAGAAATATTTTTCCGCTTTCTTTCTTTTTTTTTAATGTAGTTCAGGCTGGATTGAACTACATAGCCAGGCTGGCCTAGAACTTTTGGAGATCCTCCTGCCTCAGCTTCCTGAGTTCTGGATTACAGGCATGCACCATCATACCAGGTTCTTTTACCACTACCACCCCCCCGCCCTTGCCGCCATCACCATTGCCACCACCACCGGGAATTGAACCAGGCAGGCACAGTGCGGCTGAGCTACATCCCTGGTCCCCTTACTGTGTTTAATTGTACATGTAACACATGATCATCGTGGAAAAATGAGAAAACGGAAATAAACTAAGTGAAAAAATAGCTAAAACAATGTGAACTGTCTCCACTATTAGTATGTAGTTGTCTTATTAACTTTTCTTTTTTTTTTTTCCATATTGGGAATTGAACTCAGGACCTTGTGCTCACCAGGAAGGCATGATGCACTGAGCTAAATCCTGGCCCTATCATTAGCTGTTCTGTGTGCATACTCATTTTTTTTCCCTGTGAAATGGAATTTTATTTTATAAATTCAAGATGTCTACATGTGTTGCAATCTCCAGTTTACTATCTTGACTGTTTATGATGTTATATAACAGTAACAAAACAATATACACTGTAGCTAAGTAATCGGCTGTCCCGGTGATGTGGCTAGAGGGTTTCGTTTCCTTTTTCCACTGACACAGGAGCTCCATAACTCTCAGCCTGCTAGATGTCACATCTACCAAGTTCAAGTTCCCTGAAATCCAAGACAAATTCCAAGGGCTGAAGGAGATTAAGATTAGAAAAGTTTTGCTGGAGAACAGGAATAGCGTCCGAGAGACAAGAGGGATCCTGACTGAGGCATCCAGGAAATGGAATTTTAAAAAATTATTTTTATTGGTCTATCTTTATTTTTTGTTTTGCTTTGCTTGGAAGATGGGGGGTGGTCTTGCTGAGTGGTTCAGTCTGACCTTGAACTCACTATATAGCCCAGGCTGACCTCGAACTGAAAGTGATTTTCCTGCCTCAGCCTTCTAATTGCCGGGATTACAGGCCTGTGCCACCAGTCCGGCTTTGGTCCATGTCTGCAGTATATAATGATTTCGTTCCTTGGGGGTAGTTGGGACATGTACATAATACATCTCATTCCTTTTAATTTATTCATTCATTTTTATTTTAAAATTTTATTTATTTATTTTTTGAGACAAGGTGTTGCTTTGTAGTTCAGGCTGGTCCTGAACTCAGCCTCGAACTCAGCAATCTTCCTGTTTCTGCCTGCTGAGCGCTGGGATTACAGGCGTGAGCCGCCACGCCCGGCACTGTGGTGTGTGGTACTGGTTGTTGCTGGGTGTGGGTCTCCACGCCCAGTATTGTTATGTGGTTACCGGGGATCGAACCCGGGTCCTTGCGCTTGCGAGACAGGCGCCGGAACCACTGAGCTAACTCCCCGGCCCAGCAGGGTTCACTTTTGGAAGCGTGGTGTACATCCGCCCGAGCTCTCCGCTGGCCTTTACATTAGCGCCGCAGTCTCAGAGACAGGATGGGCCCCCACCGCTTTGTGTGCCGCTCCCGTGACCCACCCGCTTGTCTCGCAGCAGGCTTTGCTCCGGAGGCTCCTTGCAGAGTCCCCTGCGGGCACCTAGGCCGTGGGCCGCATACCCCAGCAGCTGGCACAGACAGCATGGCAGCTGGGCTCCGGTCTCCGACAGGAAGCCACGTCTCCCTGCCTCACCTTCTGTCCAGTTTCATCCAGATCTCCAAACTCATCCGAGCCACTGTCAGTCTCACTGCAGCCGGAAGTGGGTCTCAGCCTTCGCACCGAGCTTCTCCAGAGCAGGGGGACACCCGTGTGGAGTGAGCGGATAGCCACAGTGTGGGTGGTGGCACGGAGGCCTCGCTTCACCGGGGACGTGGGGCCGTCGTGAGAGCTCCGAGGCCAGTGGCAGAGCCCTGCTTCTGCCGGCCCTGTGCCACCGTTCATCTGCTGCTTGTCTGTTCATCTGCTCGCAGTGGGCAAGTGGGGGATCTTTGATAGCCACTCGGTCCCCGGTGCCGGGCTGAGGCCATGGGTTCCTCTGCGGAGTGAGAGCAGCCCAGGCCCGCCCCACTGGCAGTGACGGGCTCCGGGCTCCAAAGCATTTCACAGTCCATGCAGCTTTGGTGCCAGCAAACTTCCAGGCTGCACAGAGCATGGTGACATTCTGTAACCGCCTGTAAGTCCACAGAGGTCAGCTGAGCGGTGGGCAGCACAGTGCGGCGGTGTCACTTTGTTCCTGCAGGTCGCACAGGTGAGAGAGAGAGAGAGAGACTGACGACGGACAGACAGACAGGCGGAGAGAGCCAGGCAGAGCCGCACTGCTGACCCCAGTGCTGTGTTGTCCGAGCTTCTCTAAACCTCACCTCCCTCTCTCCCACCGGCCTTTGGTCCCCCCTTGCTTCTTCCCTATAGTTTTGGCGATGAACACGGCCACCCTGTGCTGACTCCTCCACCTGCGGGTCCTTTTCATTTTCATTTTGAGACAAGGTCTGACCAAGCTGTTGGGGCCAGCAAGGGCAGAGCAACGGGGTCTTTGAGCCGGAGGGGTTAGGATGAGAAACACACAAGACAGACAGTGAGGCTTGGAAGGGCTCATCAGTCAATACTGGGTGAGCACCGTGTTTATTTCTCAGGTCTCCTTTATACCCTAAAACTAGGTCTGTTAAATGACTTCATCAATCACGCGCAAAGGTTAAAAATAATCACAGTGATATTTCAAAGAATCAAGCAAATACAGCAACTGGGGGAACCAATTTTCAGTTCTATAAAGATTTCTATCTATATTCTATCTGAGTTAATACTTCCTTAGGACTTTAACTTAACCACAACTACGTGTCATATATTCTGACACAGTTGCTAATCCATCAGGAAAGAACAGGAATTGTGCCATGTTACTTAGTTATCTCACAAGTCGAGGTATAGAGAGTAAACACAATCGCTCTCGCCAACATGCCGTTCTTGTTTAACTGTTTGAATTGTTATCATGTACACCTTGGGGACATAGGTCATTTAGCCCACTTCCTCAGGGACAAGCCATCTCAGAGTTAATTTTAAATTGGCCAGGGCAGCAACCACAGAGGGGATTATAGATCTTTGTCACTGACCTTTGATAACCTCCTTAACAGTATAGAGCTTTTGATGATGACTTCCGTGTCACACCAGAGGCGATCATCTTAAAGGAGAAAGGCTAAATTCCCCAGGTGCAGCTCCCGATACCACGCTGACCGGCTGGCCTCAGATTTGAGATCCTCTTGCTTTACCTCCCAAGCGTCTGAGGAGCTCGGCAGCTTCTTTCTCTCTGTCTCTCTCTTTTTTTTGCGGTACTGGGGATTGAACTCAGGCCCTGCGCTTGCTGGGCAGGCGCTGCGTCACTGCGCTGCTTCCCCGGCTGCAGCCGGTTTCCTTATCGCGGAAGGAGCGAGGAGCGGGGAATCAGGGCTTCCGTGAGGCTTGTCACGTACTGTGTGCGGTGCAAGTCCCCGCACCTCTGAGCGATGGCTGAGAGCAGCCGCAGGAGCCTCCAGCGGAGTAACCCGCAGGCCGCGGAGAGGAGGGCGGTGAGGACAGCGATGAGCCAGAATCACGGGGAGGAGCCTCTCCCTGTCTGGAAAGTGCCCAGTGGCGCAGCTGGGACCAACACACGTCTGGTCACGCTGCCCCGGCCGGAGGAGGAAGGTTAGAGCCGTGGGGAGGCTGCTAGGTGGGGTGTGGGTGGGGACGCGTTCTGCACAGGAACTTCCTCAGGCTAGGGCCACCTTGGAAGGTGGGTATGCAAATTCTTTCCATAGTAGGGTATGGTGACAATTCTGTAATCCCGGCAATCAGGAGGCTGAGGCAGGAGCATTTCCATGAGTTTGAGGCCAGCTTGAACTACAGAGTGAGACTCTGTCAGGAAAATCAAAAAATAAATAAAAAAGTAGGAAATGGTTGCCAACAATGATTATTACTTTCTCCCTATATTGGATTATAGTTTTCAAGGAAGGTAATGGACACACTCTTCTTTTTTTTTTTTTTTTAAATCTTTATTGGTACATTATGAATACACATCATCATCACATTCAACATTAAGAGTTTGTACCAGAATATGACATGACTTGATTCTCATTTTTTCCCTTTTTCCCCCGCCCTGCAACCCCCACTCCCTATATACACAATCTTTGTTTTCTTTTTTCTTTATAAGGAAGCACTCTTCCTATATGGGGTAATCTAGACCTTTAAATTATTTTTGTTTCCTAGGGAAAAAGCATAGAACACACTAAGAGTATTTTCTCAAAATATGAGTGGAGAAATCTGCCGACTGAATGAGGTGTGTCTTCCGGGTGTGGACTCCCGAGTTCTGATCCTCCTAGATCTATCTCTGGGCATAGTCAGGGATAGGGGGACATGGACATCCCTGGGCATGACGGGGAGGGGATTCCGCCCACAGGTGAAGGCTTCCGGCCACACTCCCACCCCTGAGCGACTCCGCCAGGGCCTCTTAGGGAGTGGCAGGGCGCCGCTGAAGACGTCCAAGGGTGACCGCACGTGAAGCGTGCTGTTGTAAAAGCCCCGTTGCTGTGGGGCCTGCGGAAGGCCGCCCTCGCTCAGCGTGCTCCGCACATGCTTCTCACTTTCTGCACCAGCTCTGGGTCCTCTTTCCTGAGGGTGGTTGCAAAGCCCTGGCTGCCTCGATGTCCTGAGTGGATTCTAAATGCTTCTTTTTCACGGCCATTTTGACCTTGCAGGAGCCAGAAGTCACATGGCGCCCGACCCCGTGACTCAGTGGGTCGGGACACGGGCAGGTCTTTCCAGCCCGCTTCTCCGCTGGGTAGCACTCGGCAGCAGCAGTAATCCAGGTTTTAATCACACCTCATAAAACACTCACAGAACTAGACTTTCAGGACTGCTGAAAAAGGTGCGAGAATGAGGATAAGTGCAGTCACAGCTCGGGAGGATTCCGGTGAGGATTCGTGGCCGTGTGTCTGTCACAAATTTAAAATTCTCCTTTTTTGAGACAGGGTCTCGCTTTACTTCAGGCTGGCCCTGAACTCATTATGTAGCCCAGACAGGCCTCTGGGCTCAGCAATCCTCCTGCCTCTGCCTCCTGAGTGCTGGGATGACAGGCATGAGCCACCACGCCCAGCACTGTGGTGTGTGGTACGGATTGCTGCTGGGCACAATTCACCACACCTGGTATTGTGCTACGAGGTTACCGGGGGATCGAACCTGGGCCCTTGTACTTGCAAGACACACGTAAGAATCACTGAGCTAAATCTGCAGCCCTTCAGTTTGTATTTATTTATTTATTTATTGAGACAGGGTCTTGCCATGTAGCCCAGGCTGGCCTTGAACTCAGGGGTACCCTCTTACCATGTACCATCACGCCTAGCTTAATTTTAAAAATTTAAACACTCACCATATATTTTCGAATATGCCTCATCAATCTGACTCAATAGCTGAGTGGAGCCACAAACTCCGCCTTCCCGCAGCCCCCAGGGTATGCAGGCCACAGTTCTCCGGTTATCCTTTCCAATTGCAAGGTTTTGGGGTGCCCTGACTGTGGAGGCCTCCAGCCTGGTCCCCAGGGTCTTCTGGCCCTGCCCGCTGGGGAGAGGGGGGGGCCGCCCTTCGTGGCCCTCATCTGGGGATGGCTGCTAAGGAGATGAAAACCACAGAGGCCGAGATTACTTCCGGGACATCACCTTTGATGGCTGGCTCAACACTGTTAGATCTAGATAGCTTTCTGTTGCTCGAACCATCAATTTAGAAGGGAGGAAGGTTTGGTTGTTTATTTCTTTATTTTTTCAAGTCAGAATCTCACCATGTATCCCAGCCTGGCCTCACCCTCCTGCCTCAATCTCTTGAGTGCTGAGACTCCAGGTCGAGGTGGGGTTTATAGTCACGCATTGTCAAGAGAGGCTGTTACCACCGCATAACCCAGGTTGTCCTGATCAACGTGCTAATCTAACTTTCAGAAACTGTAGTACTGCGTATCTCTGTGCCTGATGCCCAGTTCATGGAGTCTCAGGGCTCTGACTTCCATCCCTTTTTTATCCATCAGAGACTGCCTCCCCTCTAAGGATCTGGGGCTTCCTAAGTTGTCCAGGCTGGGCTCAAATCTGGCATCTTCCTGTCTCAGCCTCTTAGCACGCTGGGGTTACGGGTGTGTGTCACCATGTCTGAACAGAGACTGTGTCCTTAACCACTTGGTTCTTCCGGAACATGTGCCGTGTCTTTTACAAGTGTCATTTCCTTTGATCTTCATAACTATTTGAGGTCAATAAGTCATCACCCATTTCCTTCTGTGAGACCAGTGTTGTGCAGTAAATATGTAGGATTGAACTTGGGACCGTGTGATTCATATCTTCCCGTCTCACTGTCTACTTTAGAGCTTCTGAAAATATCTTTTATTTCCTTTTTATTGCCACGAGACAGAACCTTTGGGCTGGCCCTGAACTCACTATGTAGTTCACTGTGAACTCATTTGATCCTCCTGCTTCAGCCTCCCAAGGGCTGGGATTACAACTCTGTGCTACCATGCCTGGCTGGAAAGAGATGATAATAACTGCATGTGTTCAGCCCTAAGAACAATCTTATGAAATAGATGTTTATGAACATCAGTGCTCTCAAAGACATGCAAAGACGCTGAAGCTCAGAGAATTCATGTTCAGGGTGAAAGGACTATTCAATACTGAACTAGACCTAAACCCAAGCTGCTCACTGCATGACAAGGGTCAATGTGTGTAGCTGGGCATGGGGGTGCATGTCTGTAATCCCTGTACTCAGGAGGCTGAGGCAGGAGGATTGCTGTGTCTCAGGGCCAGACTGGGCTACATAGTGAGACATAGTGAGAACCTGGCTCAGTTTTCCTCCCAAAGAAAAACAAAATAAAACAAAACAACAATAAATAAACAAAAGAACCCTGGTATTTTATTCCTAAGAGCAGTTCATGTAATTAGCTAACTTGATACATATGTAATACAATTTGCAGCACCATATTTACTTTGTGGTTGCTTATTTAGATTACAAAATATTTTCTCTGCTACCATGTTGCAATTTCTTACCTGACGTATAGGGACTTAGAAATGCCATATACCCAACACAAGGAGATTAAGAATTTTTGTTTTCAGAACCAGCTACAGCAGTGTATGCCTGTAATCCCTGCTATTTGGGAGGCTGAGGCAGGAAAATCACAGGTTTGAACCCAGCCTGGACAACTTTGCTTCAAAGAATAACATTAAAAGTGCCGTGGACAAGGCTGGGCGCCAGGTAAAGTAGCTCAGGGCTGAACTCTTGCCTTGAACAACCGAGGCCCATCTCCAATTCCCAGAACGGGGAAAAAATTGAAAAAGAAAGATATTTTTTCAAAGCTGAAAAAATGTTTTAAAAATCGTGTTCTCAGGGCTGGAGAGAGCGCTGGCTCGGGGCCTCGGTGTCTGCAGCCCTCCGTTCCAGCTGTTGCCACGCAGGTTCTGCAACAGCCCATCTCCGGTCACCGCCTGCGCTGCTGGCTTGGTGCCACAGCCACTCTCCTGTCCTACACGAGAGCCTGAGTGTCCCTGTCACACTCCCTGTTGCACACGCGTGTGCAGTGAGGACAGATGGGGAAGTGCATCAGGGGCAGCTGCGCCCCAGCCCTGCGGAGGGCTTCGCTCAGAGCGGAACTGAGGCCGAGACTCGCAGGAGCCCTGACCACAGCCCCACGTGAGCCCACAGGAAGCGCCCCATTGCTCGGTACAGATGACGTGCCCCCCTCAAGAAGACCTCTCTCAAAGTCTTCCTTTCTGTTCTGCCCGAGGTGGGAGGGTGTCCAGGCCACTGCGCCTGTGCCAGTGTCTGATGGGATGGGCTCTAAGAACGCTGCCCCCCCCCCCCCCGGCTCCTCAGGAAGCTCAGAGGTGCCAGCCTGGAGGGGCTCCCACAGCGTCTCTGCCCCGGCCCCGCTGGGCTCCACCGCGTGGGGTGTGGACTCTCCGAATGCGCTGGCTTCAACCCACTGGATTCTGCAGGACAGTGTTCTATCTGTTCCCTTTTCAAAGCTGGGCAGATTGAGACCTGGGAGAAGTAAAGAAAGAAATGACAAGATACATGTCATCTTAGCACTTGAGAGGCTGAGGTCAGATGATCAGTGCCAGTTTGAGGCCAGCCCGGATGTACAGGGAGACAACACTGAACACTTTATTTATTTATTTTAATTAATTAATTAATTTTTTTTTTTTTAGTTTTTTGAGACAAGATCTCACTTTGTAGTTCCGGCTGGCCCTGCGCTCACTAGGTAGCCCAGGTGGGCCTGGAACTCACAGAGATTCTCCTGCCTCTGCCTCCTAAGCGCTGGGATTACAGGTGTGAGCCACCGTGCCTGGCTCTTTGTTTATTATTCACTTAGTAGTTCAGGCTGACCTCTAACTTACTATGTAGTCTAGGCTAGCCTTGAACTCACGGTGATTCTCCTGCCTCAGCCTCCCAAGTGCTGGGATTATACTTATTCATCACCACACCTAGGCAAAAGTGTGTTTTCTAATCATGCTTGACAATAATACTTATTTAAGGAGCTGGTTTCGAACCTGGATTCCCAGGCTTCCTTTGTGACCCCATGAGCACATTTCCGGAAGCTTCCCGAGCCCTTCCTTGCCTTTCTTTTTTTTTTTTTTTTAAGGTTTTTTGAGATAGGGTCTCGCTTTTGTGGTTCAGGCTGGCCCTGAGCTCAGCCTCAAACTCACATCACAGCAATCCTCCTGCCTCTGCCTCCCGAGTGCTGGGATTACAGGCGTGAGCCACCATGCCCGGCACTGGTATGTGGTACTGGTTGCCGCTGGGGTGAATCTCCACACCCAGTTTTGTTATGTGGTTACCGGGGATCGAACCCGGGTCCTTGCGCTTGCAAGACAGGCGCCGGAACCACTGAGCTATATCCCTGGCCCCCTTCCTTGCCTTTCAGCTCAGCCCTTCTCCGCTCTGTGCTTCTGGGGCCATGCTCTGGGGACTTAGGATCATTCCAGGAAGGGGTGCGCTTAGGTCAAACACCAAGGAATGCACCCTGAAGTCTGCTTAGGACATCTATTCCTGAAAAGCGATTTGCAAATGGAATTTGCTGCCTGGTGAGGGAGCAGGTGTATATTTAGTACCTTGGCTGAATATAATTAATTGAACTGATGTGACAAGCAGCAGGAAGTGTGCCCTGTCCACAAGGGGCTTACTCAGAATCCAGTCAGCAGGCGTGAAATAAACAGGAACTCACAGATGGAGGATACACTGTACCTATAGAGCAGCAGAGAGGGCTGGTGGGAGGGGCTGTGCACCGGTATGTGTAGCTCAGCACTAGTTGGGAGGTTCTGGGACAGTGACATTGGAGGAGACTGTATACTGTGGAATGCGCTTGCAAATCCTTTCGCAAAGGTAACAGCCCTTTCCTAGGCTGGCTTGGCTTGGTGTCCCTGGACACATACAACACAAGGCTGAGCCTAGCAACACACAACTATAGTCCTAGCACTTGTGAGGCTGAGGCAGGAGGATCACCATGAGTTGGAGGCCAGCCTGGGCTACACAGTGAAACTCTTGTCTCAAAAAAAAAAAAGAGGAAAAAGTTCACATGTATGTCCCAAAGACAGTTTTGGTTGGAAATTGTCTGTGCAGGGAGTTTATACCATCTCGTTTCTCCCATGGGTTACCCAGCTGAGGAGCAGTCTGTCACTCAGGTCTTGCAACTCCCTGACTGGAGAGCCTGTTTATTCTGCGCCATCCAGGGCAGGGGGTGGAGCCCTGGTCCAGATGGCAATTCCGTGTGGGCAGGAGAAGCCCAGGATACAGTGGGAGGTCCCTGAGCCCTCCGTCCTCACTGGGCCTGTGTCTGGATCACAGGCCTGGCTTTTCTTCTCTCAGGGCACATACTTCTGTCTCAAGGAGTGCAGAAGCAGGGAGGAACGAATTCCTTGTGATGCTGGGCGTGGTGGCTCACACCTGTAACCCCAGCCAGCACTCAGGAGGCAGAGGCAGGAGGACTGCTCTGAGTTCGAGGCTGGCCTGGGCTCCATAGTGAGCTCAGGGCCAGTTGGAACTACCAAGCAAGACCTGGTCTCAAAAAAAAAAAAACCAAAAAAAACCCAGAATTCTTCATGAGCCCTGACAATTGCGACAAACAAAAGAGTTGGTGTATCCTGGGCCTGCTGCAAACCTGCGCTGGCTGCTGGGCTCTGTGGTGCCAGCCACGGGGACCCTGAGGCCCAGGGCCACTCATGGTCAACCCAGACCCATTCACTGGCCCTGCAGTCTCCCCAGATCCGAATCTGCGCCCCCATTTATGGTTTCTAGAAGGTCACCCGGCTCTGTCTCTAGGTTTTTGCCTGCTGGTGCCCACTTCCTGCCACAAGGCTCTCCCCCAGCCTGGTGAGATGCAAGGGGCCTTCACAGCCCGGCCCAAGGTCGCCTGTCCCTGGGTGGGCCGGGCTCTCCCACCTGGCCCCCCTTGCCTCAGTGTCTTGACACGATGGAAAAAACTACAGGAATTTGTCACTCTTGTCAGGCGAGGCACCGTGTCCGGCCAAGGCCTCATAGCCTGCTTTTCGGGGTGCTGGGGGCCGGAGCCCACTAAGCTGCAGCCACTACTGCCTCGCATCACCTCGTGGTCGGCTGCCGGGGCACAGGGACAAGAACGCAGGCTCCCCTCCGGGCCCCCAACTGGCAGGACAGCACGGCCAGGGTTTCCCTGTGTCACAGCTGGCGGCTGCGATGCCCGGCCTGGCTGCTGGGCAGGCTCTGGCTTCTGTGGCTCAGGTGTTGGGTCCCAACAGGTGCGCGCACGCCTCTTGCAGTATCAGGGTCCACACCCACCAAGACACCCACGGGCCAGGTCCGCAGCGCCTGGCCAGGCTGCTGCCTAGAACTAGGCCTGGCTGCTACCTCGACAGCGGTCTCGGGGAGCATCCAGTGACCCACGGCCAGGCCTCGGAGCCGCTCGGAGGCCGGGGCCGTGGTGCCCGGGAGCAGGCTCGCGGCGCCGGGCAGTGGCCTGGTCCCCGGTCGCCAGTCCCAGGGACGAGGGAGGGGCGCCGGGCGGGGCGGGGCTCGCGCGAAGGGGCTCGGTCCCCTCCCGCCCGGCGCCCCTCCCCCTCCCCCTCCCCCACGGCGGGGGCGGGGCGGGGGCGGCGAGGGCGGCGAGGGGCCGCGCGGCGGCCGGGCCGGCGGGGCGGAGGCAGCGGCGATGCGGAGGGGGAGGGGACGCGAGGCGGCCGAGCGCTCGCCGCGGTCCCCGCAGCCCGAGCCGCATGACGCGCGCAGAAGGCAGCGGGCGGTGGGCGCCGCTCGCCGCGCCCCGCGAGGCCCCCGCGCGCCCCCGCCGCCCCCGTGTGGCCGCCGTCGCCGCGCTGTCCCCGCGGAGGCCTGTGGCTGGCGGAGCGGGGCGGGGGCCGAGGCCGGGCCCGGGGCGGTCGGGCGCGCGCAGGCGGCGGGGGCGGAGGCGGCCGAGTCCGCGCGTCCGGGGCGCGCTTCGGAGCGCGCGGGGCATGGAGCCCGGGCTGCGCGGGGCGCTGCTGCTGCTGCTGCGTCTGGGCCAGGTGAGCGCGGGGCCTGCACCTGCCCGGTGCGCGGCCGGGCCGGTCGGGGAGCGCGGGCAGCGGGCGGATCCGGGCGCGGGCCGGGCCGATCGCCCCGGGCCCCGGGGGCACCGACCTCCGACCCGGCTGAAGGCGCCGGTCCTGGGGAAAGTTCCCTGCCGGGGACCAGGTGGCACTCGGGGCGACCCTGCAGTCTCCTCTGGAGGGGCAGCCGCGCTGGGTTCGGTGCTTTGTGGGCGCCAGCTCCCCCACCCCCTTTCTCTCGCTCCACTTTGGAGATCCGCCGGCGTGCCTGGCGTTTTGCTGGCCGACCTTTCTGAAAGCGCCCTTCCCCTTTTGTGGCAGTTCCGTGGTACTGGGGAGGGGGCCGAGGCTGGGCACCTTGGGGACAGCCCCGCTGCCAGACGGGAGCGAACCAGTGCCCCCTCCTCACCGCCTGCTTCCCCGGAGCCCGCTGCGGTCTTGAACCTGCGGACGCCTGCGTGTGCATTTTGCTGTCGCGGATTTTGCTTGTTTCACAGACCTTAGCTCCGAGGAGATAGATCTGCAGTCAGGAAGGGATGGAGGCGTGGGCTGGAGCCTGGCTTCAGGGAGAAGTTTTCACAATTGCAGGTTGTCTGAGAGCAGGGGATTGGGCCCTGCAGCCAGGCAGGCAGGGTGACAAGGGGCCCGGAGCCGAGGCCTGTGCAGCCCCACACACCCCCGGGCTTCCCTGGCAGGATGTCGAGCGGCTGCTGCTGTCCTGGGTGGTGTCAGATCAGCTCCAGGGCCAGGTGGCGGAGTCTGCCTTGCTCTTCCTTCTCTTTCCAGCCTCAGTCTACCCCTCTGTAGAAAGGGAGCCCCAGCAGGATTGGCCGGGAACTTCACTAGTCAGTCTCTGAGGGAATCTAGTAAACATTAAAGATTCAGTTTTCGGATAATGCTGTGCCGATGGATTTATTGTTCCGATGCAGTGTTGGCTCCGACCTCCCGGACCCATATTAAATTCATGGAGAGCAGTCTAGCAGTTGCCTCCTCTTTGAAGATCTCTTGTGCCAAAGGTTTTACGAAGGAGTCGGTGCGCTTCCTTATTTACTCTTTCATTTCTCCCGAGGGGGCTGCTAACTGTGAGCTTCCATCAGCGGAAAGTTTCTTGGGGAGATTTGTCTCTTGCCCAATCCATCCTTGTGCTCCTTAGCCTACTGCTGCACGTCTTTTTGTAGTTCCTTCCTGTATTGTTTGCTGTCTTTAGAGCTCTCATTTGGGAGAAAGAGGAGAAAATAGGAAATGGAAAAGGCAGGGCGAGGATCTTGAAGTACAGCAGAGGCTGCAAAGCCTGAGGTTGCTGAGGTCGCCGAGGTCTCCGAGGTCAGATGGCGGAGAAGCCAGGTTGTAGCCCAGGTTGTAGCGTGGGCTGGGTCCATCCAACCTGTGCCGCGTGTTTCTCAGTAATGTTACTTTCTGGCAGTGTTTCGACTTGACTC
>PVIR01021723.1:0-29103 GCA_004026965.1 Petromus typicus
TGACCATTCCTCTTTATAATAGCAGTATAATTATTTTGGTGATTGGCTTTGACTATTTTTTGCATATCGGTGATATAATCAATTGGGATTAGGAGAATAGCAGGATTTCTTTTAGGGGAGATGTTAATTATCAGAGAAAGCATTAACTAAACAGAGAAGGCAACTCGATCTAAATTCTAGGTCCATTTATGCACCTAATATCCTTTCTAAAAGCAAAATAGTAGAGTCATTATTTTATGCCTCACAATTCAGTCATTTATGATGTCATTCTTACTCTTGAACTCTTCTTGGGATTAATTTTAGTCATATTTTTTATAGCTATAAAAATCTGAGAAAATTGGTGTGGTGTCATTTGTAATTTGACAATTTCATTTCACCACAGAAAATAGCTTAACACAAATGTTAGGAACTCTTAGGTTTGGGTTTCCTGAATATCTGGTATGGCTGGTGATGTGATTTCTTAAAAACGAACTTTAAAAAAAAAAATCCTTATTTTTCTAAACTTATGACTGCTTAAATCAACACATACTGCTTTAGCATGAACTCTGTTCTCAGTACTAGATGTACAGAGATGTGGTTTTTATGGTGACTGATTCTCATTTTCCATCTTCTTCTCTGTGGCCCTATCCTTTTCTGATATCCACATATTTTTGTTTCTCTTTCTGTTTTCCGGTCAAAGTAAAGAGACTTTTTAAAGGACATTCTGAGTTAAAGCCACGTGCTTCCATTGAGAAGAATCAATACAAAGCTCTGACCATGGCTATTGTTTGTTTAGAACCCAGTGTTAATGAGAGCACAATGCCTGTCTTGGTTCTTCCGCGGACTTGTTACCTTTACCGCGTTCTGTGGCCTTGGAGTACTGCTCTAATACTTGATACTTTCTAAAGACCAGGTGAGAGGATTTGATCAAAACACTAGAAAACCAGTGCAAGTTCCACTCTTGCCTGGTATTATCTTTTCTCAGAAAAGATAAACTGTAATTTAGGACTTTGCTTTAAAACAAAATTATTATCAAAATAGGCTGTAAATGGAGTGGGGAGGGTTTAAAAGGATTTTTTTTTTTCTTACAAATAGAGTCATTCTTACGATTGTTTTCTCGATACTGTTTAATTTCTTTGGATTCAAGATTGGGTTTTGCTGGACTTTAATTCTTGTTCCTCAGGTTTTGATGCCAGCTCTGGCAGCCCTCGCTGTCACTGCTGTCTTAGGAAAAGGGATGGCTGAAGGACCCTGTTGGAGATCTACTTCTCTGGGAATTTTAACTACTCAGAAGAATAATCGTTCAACGGTGCTACAAGATAGTTTTTCCTTTGCCACAGGGTTTAAGAGTGCTGCCCAGTAATCATTATTTCTCCTACTAGATGGGTATTTGTGAGTGAAAGAACTGGTAACTGGCACTAGCTATGTCCCTAATACTATGTCCGAGGTCCCTGGCATATTAGCTCTGGAAAACTGACAGAGTCATCATAGATACTTTCCTTTTGCTCTTATGGTCAGAAATAGAGAATTTGTGAAGCTGAAAATGAACTATTAACATCCTAATCTAGGATGTCTTCATAGGTGGTATTCTCAGACCAGTTTTCTGCATTTTCCTTTTCTATAAAGATACTCGAAAGGCTGTGGACATGACTTAGCCATACAGTGCCTGTTTGCAAGTGTGAACTGGTCAAAACAAAACAAAATAAGAAAGCCAAAAATACCCCCCAAAAGCAAACAACAAAAAACATCTACCAAAACAACCCAACCAAACAAGTGAAAAACAAAACAAAAAGATATTCGAAGAACCTAGGGGGACGTGACCGAAGGGAGGGGGCTTAACATTTTTTAACACTGCTTCTGTTGCTATGTCTGCTTTTGTAAACGGCTGTCAGAATGTTTTCTGGTGTGCTGTGGACTGAAATTGTTTACACTTCCTGAGATATAGTGATAATAACAATTCTGAGTTCAGCATCCATTAAATATCTCCCAAACTTAGTTGCTTCTATATATGAAAGGAAGGCTCCTGAGGCACAAAAGGTTGTACTTTTGAAGTCTTCTAAGGTAGCACTGGTTCACAACAAATCAGCACCTAAAAGTAAATAGTGAACTTGTGTTTACTGTTGGCTTGATATTTGCATTTTACAAATTGGAAATCAGTGGAGATGAGATATGATGGAGTTGTTTGTAGAAATGTTTTGATTTTCTCACATTAAAATAAAATGTTATCAATTTTGAATAGCTGTTTAGACAACAGTTTCAGTTAAAATGGAATGAAAAAAGCTTTTGTGAAGAACTTTGGACATCATGAAAATGACCTTCTTTGCTAACTGATATTTTAGAGGCCTCAACCATGAAATTTCTCAGTGTCCTACTCTTTTTTTTTTGAGACAGGGTCTAGCTTTGTGGTTCAGGCTGGCCCTGAGCTCAGCCTCAAACTCACAGCACAGCAATCCTCCTGCTTCTGCCTCCCGAGTGCTGGGATTATGGGCGTGAGCCACCATGCCCGGCACTGTGGTATGTGGTACTGGTTGCTGCTGGGGTGAGTCTCCACACCCAGTATTGTTTTGTGGTTACCGGGGATCAACCTGGGTCCTTTGGTTTAGGAGACAGGCGCCGGAACCACTGAGCTAACTCCCCAGCCCCTCAGTGTCCTTCTCTTGACAAGGCATTCAGCCTCACCTCTTGACTCCAGGGTCAATAGTTTAACTTACCTTGGGAGATGGAGTGTTAACAAATGTGATACAGATAGATGCTTGTTAAGGTACTGCTTTTCTTCCTTCCTCTCTCTCTACCTCTCTCTTTCTCTCCTTCCTTCCTTCCTTCTTTCCCTTTCCCCGTTTCATTCATTCTCTTTTGTAAAACAATCCTTCTGCTTCAACCTCTAGAGTAGCTCAGATTACAGGCCTGTACCATGACACCAGTTTTTACTTTTGCATTTATGTTCGTACCCTTGCCTTTTCTCTCAACACAGAATAGCAATCCTGGGATATTTCTGTGAAGGATAAGACATGTGAAACACAATTAGTGCATTTGTCCAGCTAGGCCCCTCCTAGATCAGCCACAGTTTAGTCAGTTTCAAACTATATTACTAAGCTCAGCTTGGACCGGAGACCTGCCCAGCTGACCTATGAGCACATAAGTTAAATAAATGCTCATTGTTTCAGACTTTGGGATGATCAAACCTACAACATTCTTGTGGCCATAGATATTTGATAGTTACCTTAAGTAACTCCTTTTCAAAAGACACAGTTGGGCAAATGTTACTAAAGATCCTGGGCGATTTCTTGCTATCCCAGTGACAATAACTGTTTTACATTGGTTTCTGGAAATTCCTAGAGCAAGCCATTTAGTGCTATTTGTATGAGAGACTTCAGTAAATTTTCTCTGTGTAGAATTGTCAAGATATTCTCAAGTCATATTCATTTAATATATAATAGTCTTTTTCTGTGGTAGCGAGGATCGAACTCAGGACCTTGTGCTTTTCAGGCAGGCATGTAGGGCCACTGAGCTATGTCCCCAGATTAGAGTTTTATAGGACACAGAACCATGTAGCCCATAAAACAAGATAGGGAAGAAAATACAAGTAGGGAAAGTAATTAAGTATATATAAAAGTGTGACAGGGAATAATAACTCCTGATCTGCTAGATGTCAGATGTGTCCTCTTTGTGTTCTCTGAGTACCAAAGAATGAATTTTAAAGACAAAAGAGTTCAGGGTAGGAAAGGCTTATTGAGGGAAAATTCCTGAGAGGTGAGGGGGTCCGAAAATGGGTCATCACAATGACTTTTACTTCAAGAATCTTTTATAGAGCAAAATCAGAAGATGGATACAACACAAGTCAAACTTCAGTAAACCAGTCGAATTACAAGAACAGTACTTAGTTAATACGTGTTGATCTAAGGGGGAGGTAAGGTACTTAACAAGAGTGTATGGCTAGTGTCATTAACTTGAACTTATTTTAGCTTCTAACAGAGAAATAAAAGGTATTTTTTTGGAAAGGGACAGGAAGGGATGGGTAGATGGGGCCTCATATTCTGGTCAACCGCCTAGGTGTCTAATGTCTATCTGGTTGTAGTGGACCAGGTATTTGTAATTACAGTTAAATCTCACATGCTGTTTATCTCAGTGAGGGTTGTGGGCCTGGCCACTGTGTCCATCTTGAGGCCTGGTCTTCTTCAGATGTGTTTGTAGCCAAATTTTGATGTATTTTCATCTTCTGCAATGACCAACTAGGGGGGCCATCCCTGGCTGACTGCTTATTAATTCCTATGACTTAGTGCTATCTATAATAGCAGGAAATAAACAATAGTAGTCATGTACCATATGATGACATTTTGGGCAATAATGGGCCACATATATGATGAGATCCCATAAGACCATGTCATCTAATAATGTCTTATCTGTTTTGTAAGTACTGTCTCTGTATTCACACAGTGATGAAATTCTGTATCCCTGTTATGTGGTTATTTGACACATGGCTGTATATTTGTTAAGAGGAATTTGTGAGTAGGAAGAAGTAGGTTTGAGTGTAGTCAGTAAAATAGGGGGAAGGAGGCTCAGAAAAGCAAAACTCAGTTTTCCTTTGGTCCACTGGAAGACAACATAGTATAAAAATGCTTGCTGTGAGTAAAGATTGAGCTTTTTAATTCTATTTATTGGGCAAGTCCAATTGAATAGAGAAGGGAAAAAGTTGGCTGGAAAGAGCAGAGGTAGTTTTGTTAGGAATGTGTTTTGTTAAACTTGCTCCTTCTGCTTTGAAATCCGTTTTCAGACTACATAGCATTGTGTTTTATTTACATTTGGTGATTTAATGAAATCTGTTCTTTTAGTGATTATATAAAAACTAGTTGTCTGAGAGTCCTCTGGACAGAGACAGAGTGTCACTGAACACATCTTAATAGTCATGGCCTTCCATTTAGTTGGGGCTGTACTCGGAATAAGCTTGTTGGGTGGGGACCCGTACTCGATTAATTCATCATATTACTTGGAAAGGTCCTTATTATTTTGCACAGCAGTGTGGTCACCTGGCAGTAGGTCATTAGCATTTTCGTCTTCTTTTCCTCACAACAATGCACAACATGCTAATTAGAGGACTCTGAAAGCTAAGTAACCTGTTTTAAAATCAGACATTTTAATTTGCGGCTTTAATGGCTGTTTTTATAATAACTGGCTTTATTGGGGGTAAAAGCACTTCTCATGTTCCACTAGCAAGGCAGAGTATAACAGAAGCCGACAAAATTAAAAACCTCATAATGGGACCTTTGCCTGGGATAAAAGGCTGTTTCATAACAATTTCCTTTTGTTCTTTGTTTAAGCCATTACTCTAAAAGGAGCCTCCGATTAATCTAAGTAAATGCATCATTACAGTACTAATCCATGTCCTTCTGTCAGTGTCTGTTTTAATTAAATAAGAAATGCTAGCAGAAAGATATCACGCACGAAGCTGTGATTGGAGAAAGAAGCACTGGTTGATCAAGGAAAAGATTAAAAAGGGCTTTACTGTTTTGTTCATTTGCATAATTCCAGATGCCACAGTGTGGCAGGGAAAAAAAAAACTTACAAAAGAGTTTAACACATTTCACTCTTATAAATTTAAAATAATGGGATTTACCAATGAAATTCTAATTATCCAATTTGTCACATGTTAGACATTCCAAAGCAAGGAGCAGAACAGGTTGGGGTGTGTCTTTCAACCCTTTTATGTAGTATTGTTTCGTATTTGTGAAAACATAATGTAAATGTAAATGTAAATGTAAACACTTGCCAAATTTTGCATGTATTTCTTTTAGATGAAATTGACAGTGAAACCTGGTCATGGAGATATAATTTATTTTTGCTTTTCTTTTTGAAGTGTCTTGCAACTTTTTGTTTAATTTTTTGAAATAATTTTCTGTGGATGGTATGTTAGAGATTTAAATGTTTAACTAGTTGTTAACAATAAAAAGTATGTGTCATAAATGCTTATGTGACAAATATTGCTGTGTTGACACACAGAAACTCTTCTTAGCAGTAGAGTTGCAGAATTCCCGTGGTGAGAGCTTTCTCCATATACAGGCCATTATTTGATGTAATGAAAAGAGAAAGTGTGCAACAGTGAGATTGTTAATTAATTTAGCCTAACAAGATGAAGATAAATGAAGCAAAGCACAGATTGAATGAAGCAAGAGGTCTTATTTACAATTTAATACATTTTTATATAATGCAGATTTCATTTGGTGAAAAACAAACAGATCCAACCCCAAATACTCTCCAACAAAAAGGTACGCCCCACCCCCACGCTAAAATCTTGGCTTGACGTTGCAGAAAACATGTACTGTGATTGCACATAGGAGACACTTTTACAGTGTGTAAATAGTGCTTTTCTGCAGCTAAGAATCCTACACTAGTTAACCTTTAACACCAGTATTTCATTATTCTTGCTATAGACTGAGAATGACCATGAGAATAATTACCTGGAAACCTTAGGGTTTTTTTGTTCTGTAGGGTGTCCTAAGACGCCTTGTTTCGGTTATTTAATAATCATTCTGTTTTAATAATCTTCCACCAAAGGGTAAAAACTCAAAAGTGGGAAAAGAACAGAAAGAAAGAAAAGTTGTGTGCTTTTTACATGTGCTTGAATCTGTAGCAATTGTATGGAATTCTTAAATTAGCATTATTTTAAAAAGTCTCCCTTTCATAGATTAATGAGCTCTATCCAGTATTTGACCTTTTATCATTCTTGCTTTCTGCTCAGAAGTACTTCCTTCCTTCCTACTGTAGCTAGAAAAGACTGTCTCTCATCTTACGTTACTGTAGGCAGTGCTAACAGGCTCTCTACAAATGATGTTATTATGGTCAGTATGTTTTTATCTCAGGGGTCACGAACAAATCCATGCAACTGCTTCTAAGGATTTCAATAAATAGGACTTTTATCCGGACAATCGCCTTTTATGTTACTTTTAAACAAAACTACTAGTCCATCAAGAGTTTCAAAAGAAAACAATTCTACAGAGTGCCGGTATGGCCTGCACAGACCAATCATCATGGCACCCATTCTCCAGTCCTTTATTTTTCAAGTCTACAACAATAGGTTGTTGATTCAATGGACAAGACCAGAACAATTAAGTTCTCTGTTTAGCAGCAGTGCAGCATTTTAATGCCCTTCTCTAATAATGGTCTCATTATTGTTATTCTAAGACTGGGCCTCAGGAGGAGGAATATTTGCTGGAGGTACGTCATTATTTTGCAAATTTCGATTAGCTCATCATGTTGTCTGTAGTGTGAAAATCGTAGCTAATTAGGGCAGCCAGTTAGACTACCAGCTTTTGAGCTTATGAGTTAAAAGGTAGCATACTTGATAGGCCAGTGATGTGAAAAAGGTGGTAAAAAGGAGGATTAGAGCAGTTGCCTTAGTAACTCCAACTTCCATCTGTGAGGGAACAATGGACTTGTGTTTCTCCCCCACCTTGGTGTAAAAATTGGTTTTGTTTTGAAAGGACAGAGTTCTTTTTTTATGACAGTCTGGAATTCAGCCCAACTGAGTGTAGTTTTAGTTGTTAGGAAAGACCATTTGGGATAGGAAAGATGAAAGGTCATGGTGAGCTTCAAGGACATGAAAGGTTGTTGTCTCATGTAACAATGGCAGATTGTTTTTTTCTAATATTTCTAGCCAGCCCGTAAGTCAGGTGATGGAACAAATACCTGCAGTTTAGTCAGGTGAAACAGGAGGGGGGTGGGGCAGCAAAGCAGAAAAGTGGGGTAAGAAAGAGTTTGTACTATGCTAAAAAGAAATGAAAGCATAACTCCAATTTGCTTCTATTAAACAAAGTGATATTTCTTTGTCACTATCTCTGAGATTCCAGTGTGCTTTGACGATTTGCCTCTGTGGGCCATCACATCTCTGGGAAGCTCTCCAATGTGTTAGGAAATGTGATTTAAGCTTTCTTCCTGAACTCCCAGGAGGACCAGTGATGTGATACTTAACAATAAATTTAGTTGTTGCAGCTTTCTCACATTATTGGTGCTCTTAAAAGGTTTTCCTTCAAATGCACACTGAATAAAATGAATGATAAATATGAAAGAAATTTGTTTCACCACTCTACAGGGTTTTATCATAAATTCTATGACTTCCATTGCAGAAAGTTTACAGGAAACTGTTTAGATGTTGATGCAACAGAAACACAAATTTTTCTCTATGTACATAAGAAAATGCCACGATTTAAAGAGCTATCAAGGGTTTTGTGTATGGAGGAAGTGATAGAAAAGGAGTGAATACAGTGCTATTTTTTTTTTTTAAACCCTCAAAACCAAATCACTTTCTCTGGGCTTAAAACACTTTCATTTCAGCATCTTTTTTTGCCTCCACACCAATACTAAAACACTTGGTTCGATTGATACTGATGTCTGTGCATCTGCTGTGTGTGTAGTGCATGAAGAACTGGAGGGAATGTAGGAACAATATGTTGTCTCCTTTGTAAGCAAAAAATAAAACAAAAAACAAAAAAAAAACAAAACAAAACAAAACTTTTTTCAGAGCTAAGAAACTTTAATAGTTTTTTGGCTCCACTGTCCCCAGAGAGTCCTTGTGAAACTGAAGATGGACTTGGTCCAGGAGGTTGGGGAGACTTTCAAACTTTTTTTTTGATATTTTGTTTTCTTTCTTCAGACAACCATCTTTGTTTTTGTCCTTTATTCTTTGGAAAGGGTGTGTTCCTTTAATTTATTGTAAATACCTCACAGGCTTGACATGATAATGTGAAACTTCAGAGTTTAGGTACTTTCATGATCATCTAGTCAAATTCTTACATCTGAAAAATGAAAAAAGGGAGAGTTTATTGAAATGACTTGCCCAAGGTAACTGAACTACTTAGATATAGATAAAAGATTGTCATTGGCTTGTTTAAATACAGAAACCTGAATTCAAAAGAACAATGAAACAAATTATAGGAACATGTTTTACTTGTGTACTGGCTATTTTAGTGGTTGAAAGGAGACAGCACCAACCTAATGTGGTAGTGGGATTCAGAAAATATTTTTGTTAACTACTAAAACTACACCTTAAGTAAATTGAGCTTTTTTCCCCATCTATTGAAAACAAACACAACAAGACAAAACAAAAATGACATCCTTCTCTAGAGTGACTGGGGAAAGGCATATCCTAAGATGCTTGCCTAGGATCCCAAATCTGTAGGCCTTTCTGGATCCAGACTATTAAGCACTTTATTTCCATGTGGCAAATCAGTTCAGTTCTGTCTCTTAGTTTTTTGCGTCTGTAGAAAGGGACCTGATGTTATCCAGCTTTATTAGATGAGACTGAGTTAATGTATAATTGAAAAAAAATGTACATTTAGCAGAATTTTTTTATAGCAGTAAATCTGTGTTTTATTTAATGCAGTTATTTCAAAGCAAATATCTACCATGATATTTAGAACCAATATAGAGATGGTTTATTTTGGATTGATTAGGAAAAGATTTAGAAATTTTATACTGTTTAAACATAGAAGAGAAAATAAGATAAGCCATAATTTCACACTAAAGAAATTTACTCCATTATAACTTTTTAGTTTAGTCTTTTATCTCTGTGTATGTATGTGGTCTATACTTTCATTTAAAAATAATATATATATATATATATATATAATATAAAACAGCGATAAAAACTTTTTGATTTTATATCCTTTGTGGATGTATTAATTATAATCTTTTGCATATATTTAACAATAAAGGAGCTTATATAGCTACCATAATCCCTTATATTTATATAGTACTTATCGTGTCAGAAGTCTTTAATAAAACTGGTCAGATTATTCATTTTAAAAAATAACCCTACGGGACACACAGCGCATGTTTATTACTTTCAGTTGAGGCATTGAAAAGTTGAGACAGACCATAAATCTAGCAAGTGACCAGAGGTCAGGAGAGATTCAAATATTCTGAATTCTGTTAGGCCAGTGCTATTTGTTTGTTATTTTTCTAGTCACTCAAACTTCCTCCACAGGTTAAATAATTGTCTTTTAATAAATTTCATAAAAATACAGGCAAATGATTAGAATGAAAAAAATGGAATTTTATTTTACTTGGCCTGCCATTGCCATTCCCAAGGGCTTTCCACAATTCTTCTTTTCTTTGTGTAATCATTGTTTTTTCTTCACTCTATGAACACGGGCTGTTATATCCATCATTTGACTTTTTAACTTATTCATAATTTAATGTTTGGATGTAACTGTGCGGGTTCTGTTCATCAGATACAGAGCAGGCCCAGACTATTGAGGGTCTTTAAGGTGGGGAGAGCCCTGGAAGTAAGTTAAGACAGCAGAGAGCATGCATTATTAGCCTCTTGCCAAACAAGAGGCAATAATAAATACAGTCCACTATAGAAGAAAGGCATAGCATAAAGAGTTTGATAAGGCAGACAAAGCAGAGCAAAACAAACAACCAAAATAAGTCAACCAAATGATACTTAAGAGATTTAGGCCACAGTACAACCATAGAGACCACAGTGCAACCCTGGATACCAAGTAGAATTGAAGGACTGTTCTAATTTCTGAGTGATCTACTTTTGGAAGATTACCAAGGCCACTGAAGGATCATAGAATCTTAGTTACCAGAATCTTGGCAAAAGGTCAAGGTCAAACAGCAGTAGTAAATTAATTCTGAGTCCCATAGGATTGTGTTGAAGTCTCTGTATAAGATCTGAAATGGCCTTAGACTAACATCTCTCAAAGTTTTAAGGTCCATAAGAGTCATCCATTGTGTTCATTAGTTCTAAATTGGGACTTAGGTGTCTGCTGTTTCATAAGCATCCCAGATTATTTTGTTGCAAGAGTTTACAAATTATACTTGGAAAATATTGTCCTAAAGCCTGGGATGACATTTATTGTAGGATAAGGGACCTAACTTACAACTGAGAGAGAGTACCTAACTTTACAACTAACTGAGAGAAGAGGCATTTAGAATATGAAAGTGAGACTTTTGTACTAAGAGAAAAATACTTCAAGCCAGGGCTAAGTTGTGTTTCCCTGTATGTAAGTATGCTTAAGAATGGGCTAGTATGTGTTAAATTGGGTTGCTATGAGCCTATTAGATTGTTGTCTTCATGTATCTTGTTTCCTGTGTTTATGGCCGATGTGCTTTTGTAATGTGTAACAAGGAGTTATAACCTGTTTCTGTAAAAAAGTAAAGCTGCTCGGTTTATTTTGTGCATCAGATCTAAGCTGCTTCGTTTTACTTTTTGTTTGTTACCTGTGTGATTAAAGTTCTCCTTTTCTGTCACCCTTCATACAGTGATTAGTTTGAGTTGGCAGACAGCTGCTGTAATGCTAAGGGTTAACCAGAAGAGAATTACAAATGAACTATCTAGAAAGTTGATTATTAATCCAGCTAGAGAAGAAATATCCTTTTACTTAGCAAGAATGAATATCTGAAGAACTGATAATATTGTTCAGGCAGTGGGGTGGAATGGCAGAGCTTGGTGAGTAAAATAAAACATGAAATTAATCTTTTATACCCATTTTTAAATGAGTAGAAAGTTGGTATATTTTAATAATTAAGTCTAATACAAATTTATAAGCTGCTAGGACAAATCTAAAAAGTTCTGAATGTATTTGTTAATGAGATCCCTACATAGGGTATCAGTAGAAGTTAACTGAAAGGTATTTACATAAGTAGATAAATGTATTTAATTTTGAATATTTATAAAAATACATGATTAGATTTGTGATTAAGAACAAGGAAGTGGGCATGGAGGAATGATTACTAAAACAATCTCAGCCTTACCAAGCAATATAAGGTACAGAATATTGAGTGACAAACTGCTTTTTTTCCTTTGTCTTTTTTCTTTACAAGAGCAAACTTTATTAATTGGTGTAAAAAGAAAATTTAAAGTATAATATTCACATAAAGATTCAATAGTCATTTTTCAGACTTGTTGGTAACAGAAACTGTCACAGGTTCTGGTATTTTCAGGGTACTAGGACTGATTTCATCGTGATGTTAATTTAGAGACATTTCTAAAGATAGCTTCGATTGTATGTGTGAATTGGAAGGAAGGAGAAATGAGAGGATCTGTGCTATTTGTACAAAGGAAATTAAATGAAAAGATATGATTTTAATAATGTTCTTCCACAAAAGACTGCTCTTCTGTTGTGGTAGAAATTTTCATGTCAATATTCAATTCTATAAGATTGAAGTTTTGCATAGATTACATGATATTATAAAAATAACCCTTTAAAGCACAATATGGCTCATAATGAATGTTACTGAAGTTTTATGTAGGCATAAATTGCTTGAATGTAACATTGATATTCTTAGACTATGCTTGACTTAAATGACAATTATGCACAGATAAATGCAGAATTTTAACTTTTTCATCAAATGTATATTTTTGGGGCAACTAAATAATCTTAAAGTAACATTTTGTTATTTAATACTTAAGCACAGAAAAGTATCTTTTAAAAAACTATCAATTCAGTATTGGAAATATGTTATATGTATGAATGTGCTGTGTATGTATATTTGATTATATTTAGTAAATATGTTTTTAAAATATCAGAGTATCATTTGTCCCTACATATTTTGCTCTTTTTACTTCTGGCCTATATTTAGGAGTTAGAATAGTAGAGCATAGTAAGTGAAATAATGGTTAAAATATCTGCAGTGCTTACAGCTAACTGTTGTGTTTTATCTCATTTAATCTTCATATTAATTCTGTTGGGAGGAACTCATGGAGATTATAGTATATGTGAATATAAGAGATAAGCTAATTAAAGAACCCTTGATCGCTGATATTAAAAGTCTAGAGAATAAAGGTTCAGAGACCAAAATGTACAAGAGGTGAAATACCTAAATTTGATATGTTCATCCCAAAACTGAAAAAGATTTTAAAGGCCAGAAAAGAAAAGAGGGAGGGGAACCAGTGAATTCTTAGCACTCATTAATTCTTTTAAATTTTTATGGTAACTTATTTACACAAATATGTTAAACTACATCAACAATAGTGTAATAAATATCTATGCGTTTATAAGAAGAACTGTCAGTGCAGTGGAAGCTTTCCCTAATTTTATCTCTCTCTTCATGCTGCAAGTAAACAGTGTCTTGAATTTAGTGTTTTTCACCTTGTGCTTTTTGTCTACTCAGGATTAAATTCCATATTTACTGTATAATAGGAAAAACCTTTCTTGCTCTGTTTTGGAGTCAAGGAAAGCCTTATTTTCTTATTATACTTTGTAATTTCTCTTGGCTTCTTGTTACACTTTACTTAAAGCTAAACAAAACAACAACAAATGTTTACAGATGAGGCCCTGGCCCTGCAGAGTGTGGCCTTGTCTTGTCAGCGTGAGGTCTTAATTTTCCTCCCCTTCTTCTTTCTGACAGAGCTATTGGACTGCTCTCCTGTCAGTTTCACAGACCTTCCAATGTTCCAAGAGCTCTCCTGCCCTAAATTCTTCACGTGATGATGACTTCTCAATGGAAAAGCATTTCTGTCCAGGCTTGGTCAGGGTGCTTCCTACTTATGTCATTTTTCTGGAGAAAACTTCCTCAATCCCTATAATTCAAATTTTGTCTGGCTATAAAAAATGTTGCCTCTCACCATTTTATGCCGTAGTAGATATTGTAATTCTAAATTATGTTTTTATCTGTGTACCTTTAAAAAAAATTCTTTGTTCCTTTCTTTTGACTGGCCTATTTTGTTCTTGGATGTATTCCTAGCGTGTAGCACTCTTGGTATTGAACATTAAAGGCATTCAGTACATAGCTGTTGTTATCAGAGCGAGGAATGTAGTGAATGAGAAAGAGAAAAAAAGGGAGATTGAGAAGAAAGAAAAATACATAAAACTAGAGTTCATTGGTTCATCTAGATATTCTCTTTCTTGATCTTTCAGTAGAATCTTTCACTTTTGTGTCCTCATTTTGGGGCATCTGTGTTCCTTTTCATAGATGCTAAGCTTTGAAAATATAAATTTCTGGTAGCTATAATGCTATTGTAGACATGCATTTTATGAGCTCTAAAAATCTGAGAAAAGTTAAGACTTAGGTTGAGAAATTTAAAAACATGCTGTGTTTTTAATCTGTAGCAAAAGCCATACAGCCACTTATAAAAGTTTTAAGGTAGATAACTATAACTGAAATATTCATAGTTGTGACAGTATTGCTATATAGTTGTTTTTTTGGGGAAAGTTTATATAAAAGGGAAAGAAAATGAAGTTAGTCGGAGAGGATGGCAGGGTTTCTGAAAAAATCAAAATATACTTATGTTGGGTTCTGTGTAAATCTTTTCTGGCATTTTTAATTAAGGTCCATGGTGAGGGATTACACTGAAATATTTTGTTAGTGATGGGGGGGGCAAAAGGAGATAGAAAAAGGAAAGATGATATAGAAAATTCAAATGTCTTGGTATTGAAAGGCACTGGGATTTGTAAAGTTTCTCAAAGAAGGTGGCCTTACTATTTTTAGTATTATATCTTATATTTTATTATATTAAATGATTTCATATATTATGCATAATTCTTACAGTAACCCTGTGAAATAATTAAAGCAAGACTTTTACTATATTTGTTTCATAGCTAGAAAAACTGAGACAGAAATTAGGCAGGAGCCAATAGAACTTTTTTTTTTTTTTTTTTTTTAGGTTTTTTGAGACAGGGTCTCGCTTTGTGGTTCAGGCTGGCCCTGAGCTCAGCCTCAAACTCACATCACAATCCTCCTGCCTCTGCCTCCCGAGTGCTGGGATTATAGGCATGAGCCACCATGCCCGGCACTGTGGTATGTGGTACTGGTTGCTGCTGGGCGTGAGTCTCCACACCCAGTATTGTTATGTGGTTACCGGGGAATCGAACCCGGGGCCCTTGTGCTTGCAAGACAGGCGCCAGAACCACTGAGCTAACTCCCCGGCTCAATAGAACTTTTAAGAAAGTTCTTAGGTATAGTTTTCTAGGCAAAATAAATGTTCATCTCATGTTCACTCCCTCTAAAAAAGGTTTAAATAGATTTTTCTAAGGACTGAGATAGATGTCTTCCATGAGACATCTACCTGAAAAATTTTCATTTTTCTCCAAATCTCCTAAGGATGCAAAGTACATACCAATTTCCAAAGAAGATGACTAGATATATATATAATTAATGGAGAATCATTGCTAATTATATATTTATATGTGACTATCCTCTCTCTCTCTCTCTCTCTCTCTATATATATATATATATATATATATATATATATATGTAATTCTCTCTCTTTTAATGGGTTAAGTCCTTGTTTGATATTTTAGGGATCTCCCAAAACAGAAATAGATCTGAGTTTCAAAGAATGAAGCAGCATAATTTGGAGTAAATGAACTATAACTGAAATGACACCATGTGATAAAGGACAGAGACAATCCCTCTGGATGCAAAACCAAGTGACATATGCTCAGTGCTGATTTAAAAGATTTTTCTGAAGGAATAAATGCAAGAAATGTGTATGCCATTTATATACACAGTTTCAAGCAAGTGAAAGAGTATTATTTTGAACAAGAATTCTACACAAAAGTATGTATAATGATTATTGAGAATGCCGCTGTGCAGTAAAATGGATGCCAAACTTTGTGTGTTTCAGTTGTACAAACTGAGCTGGTGGAGAAACTAGTTTTCTCAGTCTTTGCTTGGTCAGTTGGCAAATGCTTCCTTGAGGTTAAAAGAACTAGATATGTTTATTCTGAAAACAAAAACAAAAATGAAAACAGCCTTCTGAAGATGTCGTATCTATTTGAGATGGTGAGAGTGCTGTAATGGGGGAAAAGAATAGATACAGAAAGGCCCAGACCCAGAGTTAGCAGGAGAAAGTGACAGGGCACTAGAGTTGCGGGCGAGCAGAAGAAAGGCTTTTGTAAGGTCTAGTCAGGAGAATCCAAAGGTTTCCTTGTTGAAGTCATAGAGGTCCTGTGTATATCAAGAATCAGGGAGAAAGATTAAAATGTTGTGTTGCGTGCATTCCTTCAATTTCCAATTTTATAAAATGCTATCTCCTATGAGAGTCCCCTGGCCAAGACAGGTAAATGATTAAAATAAGGGGACTAAGATAAGTTCCTCTATTTTATTCACTTCATGAAGAAAGGCCAAGTTTGTTTTCTGGGATGTTCAGGTATAGGAAAGACAGACAAACAAACAAACAAATGCTGTATTTTTATCTGTTGACAGCCAGTTGATAACTGGCATTACCCTAAGTAAGAACTTTAGACTTTATCATGTAACACCGACCCTTAGAAGTGTTGATGTGAGAGAATGAAAGTGTATCACAGGGGGGAATAAAGAAATCAGGTTGTTCCTCTGTATGATTCGATCTGGAGAGTAAGAATTTTAGGGGTAAGGCTGCCACTCAGGAGTAGATCACTTGTCTGGCATGCACAGAGCCCTGGTTTCATCTCCAGCACTGGAAAAAAGGAGTCTTAAAATGAATTAGGGAGAACATATTTTTAAAAATCACAAATTCATTTTTTTTACAGTTACAGGTTTGTGACCCCAGGATCACATTTTTAAGTACCATAGATTTTCTGTCATTTTAGTTTCCCTTTATTGAGATAATAGTTTCATGAAAAAATTTAAAACATTCAAAAATTACACAAGCAATATACAAATACATTCTTGTTGAACAAGTGTGGCACATACTAGGCAATCATTAAACATTTTTTCAATGATTATTGGGAGATTTCCTTAATTTCTCTCTCCAGACTAAAATGTATTTTTCTTTCCAGGGATAACTACTATTTTCAATTTTGTGTTTATGCATCCACACTTCTTCCTGTATAATCATATACAAATATATACAATTACCTAGAGAAATGCAATTTTATTTTGTGTGAGGGTAATATGCCCTCTTTTTACATATGTTGCTTTATGTTTTACATATTCCATCTTTCATTTAAAATTAGAACTGGGAGATCTATGTCAGTATACAGTTTTATTTCATCTTCTTTATGATATTTTAGACTATGTATATACTACTGCCGTAGTGCTATGCATCTGAGTGATTTCCCATTTAAATATTATCTATTGGAATTTTAAATATTTAAAAATTAGGGGAGTATCAAAACCTATCTTCTTTCAAAAATTCATAAATCCGGTAGAGAAAATTTCTGTTTGATAGGGCCATGAGATATAGGCATCTGGTACTTAGTAGACCCTTAATAAATATTAGTCTTCTCATTTCCTCCATATTTCCTTAGGTCATGTGCACTAGGATAGGACTGAACAAATACAGAAATATAGTTGGTCGTAATCTCATTTTATCCTCCCCAATATGTTACTCGTGTTGCTTACTGAATTTTTAAACCTCGATCTAAAGGCCGTTGAAAATGATGACTTAGTGCAATTTTCCCTCCCTCTTTCCCTTCCTCCTCCCAGTTCTTCCCTCCTTCTCAACAAAAAGTCAACCTGTGGGTATAATGCACCAGACACAAAGAGGATCCAATGCAAATGGTGACCCCTGCATTCACAAGAAGACAGACACATAAACTAATAAATATAGAATATATAAGATGGTAGAATTGGGTAAATCAGGGATGAAGACAGCTAGCTCTGTCTAGGCTAGTCAGAGACAGTTTTCATGGAGCAGGTGATAGTTAGGACAGAATCATAAAGGTTTATTAATAATTCACTGAGCAGATAAAGGAAAGGACACTGTTGGCAAAGGAACAGGATGTATAAAGTTAGAGAAAAGTTAAAAAAAACATGTACCACTTACTTTGTCATTAAGACAGTTTAAAAGAATATATGATCAGAGATCAGTTGGAAGTAAGGAAAGTCTACTTTAAATTAACCCACTGAAAATTGATTAGTTATAAGTTGTGGAGAAAACACAAAACATAACTACCTGAGTTGGGAGTGATAGTACATGCTTGTAATTCCAGCACCTGGGAGGCTGAGACAGGAGGATTGTAAATTTGGGGCCAGCCTGGGCTACATGCATTTCAACGGCAACCTGGACTACATCGTAAGACCTTGACACAAATGAACAGCAACAAAAAAGAAATAAACAAACATAAAGCAAAACGAAACAAAAAAGTACCTGAAGATAGCAGAGAGTAACGTAAAGGAGGCTAAAACCCGAGCCAAGCGAAGGTGATGTTTGAGAGCAAGGATAGGAAATTGGGTGAATTTGTCATTTTATAGGTTTCTAGTCTGAGGACAGGCTTTGCCAGACAAGTGAATAAAACTCTGATAAAAAACGAGCTTTGTTTCTATTCTGGAGTGCAAGACAATAGACTTTAGGTTACCACAAGTGCAGGAAGCAGGAGGTCCTCCTGGAGAGGAAAGCAGCACAGAAGGATACTCTCCGCTTCTACGTATAACCTTTGTCCAAATCTCTGACTGATCCCCAAACCGTGTACACACTGGACTGGCTCAAAGCAGCCTGAGGAAGGCTAAAAGAACTGAGCAAATATTTGAGCTGCTGTGTACCGCAGGTGAGACAGACTGTATGTGGTTTGCCTTCAACAAGTGACCTTCTTGCTAAAATAACAGCAACACTCTTTAGAGGTATAGTCCTCCAGAATTACCATATTGCAGTATATCCCCAAATTGCTCAATGTATGAAGAGCCAGAAAAATGTGAAACAGTGGGAAATTTCTGGGGGGAGAGAGAGAGAGAGAGAGAGAGAGAGACAGACAGACAGTCAAGAGAGATGGAAAAACAGGGAAAGAAATTTTAAAGAGTAAACGGGAACTCTAAACTAAAAAAAAAGTATATGAAATTAAATTATTTGACAGGATAATCAACAGAATAGAGAAAACAGGAAGAAGTCTGTGAATTGAAGATAGGTTGATAGAAATTATCTAATTTAAAAAACAAAATATGTGGGACAATAATAAAAGCTGTTAGCACATGAGTTATAAACATATGTGGGCCCTTGTGGGAGAGAAGAAGTTAACTCTGTAAATATTATGTAAAAATTGTATACCTTAGATGAAGTAAAATAAATTTCCTTAAAAATGCAACTCACCCGAACTGGTATAAGATGAAGCTGAGAACATAAACAATACTTGACTTCAAAAATAAATTGAATTTGTCAACTTAAAAAGTTTGTTTCCATAAAGAAATCCAAATGATTTCACTAGTGGATTATGTACAATGTTTAAGAAACAACACCATTCCAGAAACCATTAAAGAAAAGAGAACACATCTTACTGCATTAGCAAGGCCACCATAACTATAACCCCAAACTAGAAAATGCACCATAGAAAAGGGAAGTGACAGACCAGTGTCTCTTGAGGCTGTAGGTGCAAAATCATAAAAAAACCCAGCAAATTAAATTCAATAATATATAAAAAGGATAATATATCATGACCAAATATGATTTAATTCTGGAATGAACAGTTTAAAATTTTACCATATTTCTGAATAAAATGAGAAATGTTATATGAAAATTTAAGTAGATGCACCAAGAGCATTTGACCACACCCAGTCATACCCCAAATTCATACAAAAGTAGGACTGGAATAAAATCTCTTTAATTTTAAAGGACCACTTGTGAAAAACCTGAAAGGAACATCATGCTCAGTAGTGGAGCAGAGGATGCTTTCTTCCCACACGGAGGAAGAGAGAAGGTCCGTGTTCACTCATCCTGTTGGGCATGATATTGAAGGCTTTGACTCTTGTAGTGTGCAAAGAAAGGAAAGAAATAGCATAAAAACATGAAAGGATAGAAGAACTATATCTGCACTTTGGCAATGTTATGTGATACAATGCTGATATCTTTCATATGCAGTTTACTCAATGGGTAGAAATCTACATTTCATGATAAATGGGAAAATGATTTCACTTTGACTCAATCTTAAAAACTAAAATGAATTAAGTCTGTATAATTAGCATTATCATTACAGTTTTACCTATGAATTTTAAGAAAATGAATGGACTATCTTTTTAAGGATAGTTTTTCAGATTAAATATTGTAATACGATGGTCAGCATTGACACAGTGCCATGATAATCAGGGTCATTTCTGCAAAGATTTCTTAAAGACTTTGCTTGATCTCTTATATTGAAATAATTTTCCTCTGGCTGATCTGCTACACTATCAGTTATGTTAGTTTGGGGTTCTTCAGTATTTATCTGGTCTCATAGCAAAATCTTTTTATGCCAGTGATTGGAGCCTTTCTCCGACACTGTTCTTATTTACTTGATAAAACTCTGAAACTTTTGCAAGATTTGTGATTTGATTTTTTAGTACCTTAACATTTTAATTTTGAATATTAGTTATAATATTCCACAGTGCGATATCTAACAATAAGCTAGTTTGATTCTTAGCTTTCACCATTAAAAAATAACTTAGCAATTATTTAAAGTAGCCTTATGTTTAGGATACACTTTAGTCACATTGATCTTTGGAAATGGGAGACAGGTATCAATATTTTTAAAAAGCCTTCATGTGTCTTCATTGTGCAGACAAGTTTGAAACTGTTAAACAATGATTATGAAAGATACAAAGTCATGGACTCGCATGGGTGGAATATATGTTCAATTAATATGTGGGGGTATTTAAGTGAAAGCTAATGTTATGCATGCTAAATTCATAAGAGAGTGTTTCACAAACATTTTACTCACTGTATAATTCTGACAACTGATATAGTCAGTATTTAGTAATAAATGAATCTCCTAGACTCACTGGATGCTAAATATGTATAGTCAGGAATACAGGCATGAATGAAAACTTTGTCCCTTTCTCTAGTTTACAAGGCATAGAGGATGAAGGGGTTAAATAAGCATTTGATTTTAAAACAAGAAATATCAAAGAAAAGAGAAATCTAACTGACACCAACATTTGTGACCCTGAATTAGTGATAGGAAACCCGAGATATAAAAGATAAGTAGGAAGTGAGAGGAGATGTGAGGGAACAGTGCTTCTTGAGGGCCATAACTTGGTCAGAAGGCTTCAAATTCTGTGAACAAAATCAGGAGATGACCAGAGGACGCAATCACGTCCTACGATGCTAAGTGTACTTGTACATGTAGGTGTCAGAGAAAAAAGAAAATAATCATTAAGCAAATGATATGAAATCAGGTTATCCATGAGTATTATTTCCATAACGAGGAATTCTTATCTTGCATGTTGTAGAGATGAATAGGAAATCGCTATGATTAGGTTTCATTGTAGGACCACCACTCAGGTAGAAAGAAAGACTTCCCAACTTAGACTGAGTGAACTGACCTTCTGTCTTTCATGCATTGAAGTAAATCTAAAGTTGGATGGACTTTTTCTTCATTTGTTTTATTATCTTCCCAAACTAAATGGAAAACTACGTGTATTAAGGGAAAAAATCCCCACTGGTATTCCTCAAGAGTCATATGCATATCAACACAGGCACTCCTCTTACAGTTTTGGATTTTTCTGAAGATGGCTTTGAAGGAAGGGCAGGAGCTTGAGCAGCATACTCAAGGGTTTGATCAGCAGAACAATATGGCTCCAGATACCACAGCTCTCTGAACATATGAAAATAACCTTGGGCAAACTAGCAGTAAACATGAAACTAACCTCTTAGTTTGAATGACTGTTAGCTAGTAGGAGAAGTAAGAGAGGGGAAATAAAACGCTGAAAATTTTTAATTAAATAATGTTTTACATATTTTTCTCTTCTGGACTCAACAAAGTCACAAATGAGATAGTAGTTGCTTGGGATTTCTACAACATTAATTAATCTAAAAGAGCAAAAAATGAATCAGAACCAGGAACTCATTTATTATGCCCTTCTTTCCTTCAAGCATTGCGGAAAAACTCACTGTCTCTTGTGATCATAGAAGTTTGCATTTCTAAGACTTGGGTGGATCTAGTTTAAAATGCATTAAAATATGCTCCCAAACATAATAATAAAGGGAAGATATTTATTTTTTATTCATCTTTCTGTTTACTGAAAGGTTTTCTTATAAGTGATAGAAAATAATGACAGTACTGGGAGTACAGCATATCTAAAAAACATTTTTGTTGATTTTCTAGGGATGAAATTCCCATCAAGAAAACAACTCATAGGTGTGATCAGACTTACTTTCATTTTATTACAGAATATAAACACCTTTTTCTTATAAATAGTGCACATTACTCTGAATATCAGAGTCCAAAAACAGAAAATGAAATAGTCACAGCTGAATCAGCTAAAGTGATAATTAGGTCTAGAGATAAAAGGTCTTAGCAAAAATTATGGAAAGGGTGAGTTGAATATTAATTGGGAACAGGGATGCCCATAATCTAAATTCTAGTCTTAATCTTGTCATAGATTAACTTTTTAACCATGTCTCCTTTCAGTCCACCTCAAGTCTGAACTAGCAGTATAATATCACTTTTCAATACTGAATCAAGAATTGACAATGTCCCGGTACATTGTGGCTTTTTATTCTTTTGTATGTCACGCTTTTCAAGTCAGAACTCTAAAGAAGAAACAGGAAAATGATTTGTATTTCTAGGAAGATATACATTTTTAATTAAAAATCCTCAGGGATCTGTTGTATGCTGTTTGCATGCTCTCTACTAATTGCAAGTGGTATTCAGTGGAACAATTCCAAAGAGAGAGATATACCTCAGATCAGAAAGAAGAAATTTTGCCACAGGTTCATTTCTGATAGTTTAGTTTGCCTTCTTAGCTCCAATCCCTTCTTTTCATCTGTGCAGTATAAGTGATTGCATGGTAATAGCTAAGTTTGCCTAAAGCATTTTAATTTCTATTCTAGAAGGTAAAAAGGTACATTTCATTTATGACTATGCTTCTTGAAAATTCTCCATTTTATTGGTTTATTTTTCTCATTCCCTGGAGTTGTTTAAATATTTCTAAAAAATGAGGATGTGCCAGAATTGTTGCAAGAAAAGATAGAGGTAATCATTATGTGGTTCATGTTATAACTTTTGTGTTGATATTGACAGTTATTTACAATGGTGCCTCTGAATCCACTTTTAACATTTTAAAGTAAATTTAGTATGCAGGCTTTAATTATTTTCACATCAGTTACACTTTTTGGTAAATTTTTACTCTAAGAGCAATGTAGGCTATTTGATAAAGGGACCTGTCCTAGAGAAATAATCTCTATTATACACTCATGCATTTTTGTAGATTTATAGACTTTCAATTTAAGAATCAATATTAGTTTTGTAATTTAACTATACATTCTCATTTTCAGAGTAGTTTGTTGTGTAGAAAACACAGATATGTTAAAAAGTTAAAAACATTTTCTGACATTCTTAACAGAGCTTCTGTTAATATTCTGGTGTAAAGGGTTCAGATTACATCATGTACTGTTTTGTCATTTGATTTTCCAATTGAATTTGTTAACCAGTTTGTCTTGATGGCCCAGAACATCCAGTTCCTAGGCTGTTCCTGGAGGTGAGGATCTGTTAAGTCTACTTATCTCTAGTGTCCCTCAAATTGCTGTGCTCTTTGAATTCTAGTGTCTGCATTTTGGCCTTCCTGTCTGTCTTTGTTTTGTCATTTCTCTTTAATAATTGTTTTGGGCTTTAGTGAGATCAATCCCTCTGTGCTCTTAGAAGCTGCTGCTCTGTTTAGCTATGGTTTGTTAAATCACATGGCAACCAAGGGAAGACTAATATTTTATTGAGCTCTTTTTGTTGCATAGGACACATAAATGCTTTCCCATAAGTTATTTATGTTATTTAATATTCAACTCTTGAAATATTATTAGACCTGCTGTATTTATATAATTTTTAGATATCAAAAATCATTTTTCATTTTTTATTCAAATCTTTATTGGTACATTATAAATACACATCATCATCGCATTCAACATTGAGAGTTTGTACCAGAATATGACACAACTTGATTCTCATTTTTCCCCTTCCTCCACCCACCCTTGCAACCCCCACCCCATATATATATATATATACTTACAAATATATATAAATACATATAAGCTTTGTTTCCTTTTTTAAAATTACTATCACATTCTTTTTCCCCTCGTAATTACCCCTACACCCTCTTTCCTTTTAAGTATTTTCTATTTTAAAATATCAACTAAATATACTACAACTCAACCATCTTTGAATCTTTCATTTATACTTGATACTGTGCTGAGGGTATTACATGTATTGTGTTTATTCCTACAACACTCCAGCAAGGAGTTTTTATCTCCCTTCTACAGATACAAATATCTAGGCTCCAGAGAAACTGAGTAACTTGCCCAAGATCTCTTTACTGGCAATTGATAGAAGCAGAATTTGAATACAGAAGCAAAATTTGAATACAGATGTACCCCTTAAGTAATTAAAAGTGGTACGGTTATGCCTAAGTAAGAACATACAGATTTTGAGCTGAGAAATTCACTTTCAAAAAAATAAATAAGATGTAATGTATTACATTACACCTTCACACATCTGTTTTGGGTTTTGCTTTGTGATTCTCATCATCACTCTATTATAGAGAGGCTACTGCGTAAGGGATCTATGGAGAAATGTGGTGTTGTGAGTTTGAAAGGCCCTAAAGGTCTCAACATTGGTGCTAACAGAATTGTAAAAGAAAGAGCTTTAAAGAATTCCGCAAGAAAGGAGCAATTCTTATTATTGTTAAATAAGCCTCTTTTTCATGATTCATAAAGTCATGAATGCATTTTTTGGCTGAATTTCCTGTGTCAGAAGACACTGATGTATATAGCTTTAGAAAGAAGTTAATATGCTAACTAGCTGAAACAACATTGTATTGATCTCAAGGTCTGTAGCTACATTTTTTTCCAAGAAAATAGGCTTTAATATCACTGAATGTTTCTAATATATGTAACAAAAGAGGCAATTTCAATGATTAAAAAGCCTCAAATAAAATCTTTTGTAGTGGATAAGATATTCAGTTGTGGTTAAGAAATTAATCTTTAGTCTGCCTTGCTCCAAACCTGACTTGCTCTTCCTAGTACATCCTTAGCCACATAAATATTATTTGCCTCATTTCTCATATTTAAGATGGGGATAATGATAATAAAAGCTACACATATAATTATATGGGTTGTTTGTATTCAAGACTGAATGTGTTAATATGTATATAATATTGAGAATAAAGTTAGTTGCCTAATAAATGGTTTACTAATATCATTCTAAATTTAAATCATTTTCCAAACTCAGAGTTCGACAAAATCTACTAATAGTTTTTGAAAACTAGAAGTCTTTTCATTTTATTTTTTATATTTCAATAACCAATAGTTTTTATTTTTTATAATTTGCTCTTGTTCTCATTATCTGCTCTAATATAGACAGGGTCTTGACAGTGAACATTGTGACTTCATATTAGATTTATTTCTTGGACTAAGCCCAGAAAAATATCTAAAGTTGTAGTATTTTATTCAGACTGGACACAGGCTTCAGGTGATATATCAAATATAGTACTTCCTTCCCTGTGTTCGAGGTCTTCTCTGCCTTTTGAAAATGTGCGACTGTATCAGGCAAAGAGGGTAACAGGGCAGTTCTGTTGAACAACTCATTGACTGTTGAGTGTGTGTTGCTGTTCTATAAGAGGAGTAAGCATCCCTTGTTCATCTGCTATTTTGTTATTGGGAGAAAGTAGCAAATGGCAATTTACCATCCCCCCACCCCTTTGGTGTGCATATGCGAGACAAAGATAAAAGCTATGTTTCCTTCAGAGAAGGGTGTGGAGGTAAAGGATGACTTCAATTAGAAATAATGACAGCAATAGAGGCTTCCCATGAAGACACTGTTGGCACCAAAGGACAAAGAGAAGAAGTTAATTCCTGAAACAGAGGTACTAAAATTTTTGACTGCTCTTTAGGTGCACAGGTGCCAGGTGTGTTACTATTTCTCAGCTGATGTGACAGTGTGTTTGGCCAACGTGTGTTTGATGTCCTTTGGGTATTTTGATGATGGTTGGGAGAGAGATAGCTCTTGAATATTTAGAGAGTCTCTATTAAGTAAAGTAAAAAATGAAATAATTTGGTAGGCAAAGACATTTGCATTTAAAGACAATGGTTTCTCTTTTAGTGATGATAAACTTTGAGAATTAGCTTTTTATCATAGTGATTTATTATTTTGGTTAATAACATAAAATTTAAGGAAAAAAATTGCCAGCTTTGATTACAATGTATAACACTTTTTACTACATTATCATGTATTTGTGGAAACAGTGTAGAACTTTAGTTGCTCCTTTAGGTGATTTACTAATTCAATATTTATTGTTAAATGTCTGGAATTCTGTCTTTGGAACCTGTATGTATGTGCTCATTATGTATGTTTGAGTTAAGGGGTGGAGAACGAAGGTGACATTTAAGAAGATGGAAAGTCAGTGAAGGTTGACATAGGAAACTGGAAATTTGTATTGAAAAATTAAAAAATTCAAGTACGTTTTTTCTCTTAGTGGGAAAGATAAAACTGGATACATTATGCCTATTTCTATGAAAATTATATATAAATATAACATGGAAAATTATAAGAGCAAGCAAACTTTCTACAGAGGGAAGAAATCCATATCATTTTAAAATTTGAGGAATAGAGATACTTTTCTGGACGTACATTTCAGCATAGTGGCAGATAGGGATAAAATTTTAACAGAACAGGCTGGACCATCTATAGGTTATAACACTTTTAATTTTCTCAATGTTACAAAGTGTTGATATTGATAAAGAATTTGTTGATGCTCTATCAGTTTCCCCATGTGGAGAAGTGCTCCTGTGTGATTAGTTAGGCTTGGGGCTAGCAGCCAAAATTCAAGAATTTGGTCCCCAGATCTTTTTCTGAAGTAGGAAAAAGCTGACATATTTTCTGAGTCTTTGTTCCCTGTAGAAGAAAATTTTTTTAAAAAAAAACCAAAGAATCTAAAACTTGGAGAAGTCATTTGATTTGGTTAGGGTAACATGTTTAGAAATCAAACCCAGGAATTTTTGTGATGCTATATTGTTAAATAACTAATCCCGACTCTTTTTCTTTTGTCTTGCTATATTGATGACGAGAGTCAGTGTATTTGTTTTTGTCATCTATTTGATATTCTCCTACTAAAGATAGAAGTACTAGAATACTATAATGGGAGAGTATAAATCAAGGTGAACTGCCTGATTGCCTTTTCAGCCTCAAATAAGGCTCTTCTGTCAGTAGAAATAAGGATTTCTTCATTTTAAGTCATTTCTTACTGGATAGAACATACATGTATACTTTTGAGATTTGCTTTTTGTAGAAAAATTATCATTTAAAAAATCTGTTTTGACAAGAAGTCAGTATTTTTTGCCTTTAGCCATAACACAGTCTTTTGAAACAATGAACTGGTAGAATGGATTGGAAGAAAAGAGTAAATTGTAGTCTTCGTTATTGCTTTTGAAGATTAAAAACTGATTATCATAGAAAATTGGAAACTGTTAAAAAATTCAAAAATTGAAAAATATAGAAACACCTCAAAATGCTTATTTTTAATATATTCTGGAAGTTTTTACTTATATATATTTTTAAAAGAAAAATGGAATATTATGAACAAGGTATTTCAGAAATTCTTTTTGGAAAAAATCTAAAAATTTATTAAGTACTATGCATTTGTAGTTAAGGAAATATTAGTTAAACAAATATAAAATATAGAAAAAAGAAAAGAATTTTTAAAAAGCACAATTTAAATACCCAGATATATTAGTTGTTAGCATGTTTCTTTCTTTCCTTTTGAAAATTTGCATGATTTTTACCTTCAGGTCATAGAATTATATTAACGCTGTCATCATTGTTCCAGTCATGGGTCTTTTTATTTACATATTTTCCAATTTCTTTTTGTAAATAAAAAGTATCCATGAGTCTATTGTTGTTTCCAAGGAATTCAAGACTGACAGTAACACATATCTGTCTTAGGTATGTGACACTCTTTTCAGGTCCACATATCATTAGCATTTCCCCTCGTTATTAAATATTCTTCTTCTACATACCTTTTCTTTTTTACAGTGCACTATATTATCTTATGCAAAGGTGATAATTACATGTAAGAAGTTTAGTGATCCATACAAAATTTAAAAAAAAGAAAAGAAAGTGTTCTTTTTGTTTAGATATAACAACTATTATATGAGGTATGTATATGTTTAGTAGAGATGTTTTATACCTGTCAATCAAAGATTTATCAAATTAGCATAGATATATTTAATAAAAAATGGGATAGGTGGTAACAAATATATGTCATTTTATTTAATAGTATCACATTTACATTCCTTCTACTGTATGCTTACATCACTATTTTTTAATGATTACAAATTATTCTGTTTGTGCATACTCCCTAGTATAGCTGATCATCTATGGTCAAAATTATTTCTGATTTTCCATTACTGTTATCAGTACCGTAGTAAACTCTTGTAGCTTTTTTGTACACATCTGCAATTATTTCTTAATTTAAATTCTTTAAAATGCATTTTTAGCATAATCTCCAGAGGAACTGTAGCAATATTCTCTTACCAGTGGTTTATGAGAGTACTCATTTTGCCACATGTATACTAGCACTTGTTATTACTATTATTTGTAATCATTGTCAATATGATAAGTAAAAATGTTATTTTTAGTGTAATGTGTGTTTCTATGATAAGTAGTGAAATGGAATATTTCATAATTTGGCCATTTGCATTTCATTTTTAAATCACTTTTTTTTCTTATAACCTTTGAAAGGTAGTATACATTTTGGTCAGATAATTGATGACAGGGTTTGGACTTTGGCTGTATCACTACTTAAAAGCTCCGTAATTTTGGGTATTTCCTTACTTGCTCAAGTGCTTCAGTTTCCTTATCCATAAATGAGGAAAGTAATATTATTTATGTCATCAGTTTGTAAACAAGAATCAAATTAATGAATATACAGAAAAGACTTAGAACAGCCTACCACAGAGTAATATGTGTTATTTTAATGGAAAATCAATTGTTGCTCATTTATAAGAAATAATTCTGATAAAAAATATTAAATCTTTGTTGTATATAACAGAATTTTTCCAGTTTTGTCATTCTTTCTTGTGTTCTTTTGAGGTAGGATCACGCTATTTTGCTCAGGCTGGTCTAGAATTCCTGGGCTCAAGTGATCCACTTCAGTCTTTTTTTTTTTTTTTTTTTAGGTTTTTTGAGACAGGGTCTCACTTTTGTGGTTCAGGCTGGCCCTGAGCTCAGCCTCAAACTCACATCACAATTCTCCTGCCTCTGCCTCCCGAGTGCTGGGATTACAGGCGTGAGCCACCACGCCCGGCAC
>PVIR01021724.1:0-29084 GCA_004026965.1 Petromus typicus
AAAAAAAAAAAAAAAAAAAAAAAAAAAAAAAAAAAAAAAAAAAAAAAAAAAAAAAAAAAAAAAAAAAAAAAAAAAAAAAAAAAAAAAAAAAAAAAAAAAAAAAAAAAAAAAAAAAAAAAAAAAAAAGGAGAAGAGGATTTGTCTTAATGAAAAGAAAAACAGTAAATTCAATACTGAACTATTTCCAAGCAAAATCACTTTAGAAGTACAAACAAAACCTTCACAGAAAGTAATAACAACCTCTATTATTGTTATAATTTTGCTTTAAATGAAACAAACATACCACCAGCACCACACAAAAAGGTGACAAGTCCAAACCAAGAATGTGCATGCTGAGTTATAGAGGTAAATGATCCAAATATATTTTTTAGACTTTGAGTTTTAAAACTTGACAATTAAAGCAGTAGAGTACCACTGCTGCTCTGCAATCCCAGTACCCACCAAACACAGTTTTATAAAAGCTTTAAAAAGTACCAAAGCAGACTATTATACTAATTCACATTGTCCACCAGGAAAAGAAATTTGGTTCAGTTAAATATGCAACGTTGAGAGTGGGACATACATATAACAAAGAATCAAAAGGTAATTTAACATAGCAAGGTCTGATAGCATACAGATTTTTTTCAATTTTTTAAATATATTTCAATGAGGGGAAAAGTCAGTTTTTTGTAATCCTTTTCCTCCAGGAAAAAAAACAAGCAAAGCTAACTTCCCCAGCAAGATAAAAATGATTAGGAAATGATTATCTTGATAAATGTGACCCAGTAGAGCAAGCTAAAACAATAGTCTTAAGAAAAAATTCAATTACTTGCCCTGTACAATAAGAGGATAAGTTGTAACTTGTAAGATAAAGATTTCCATCTAATTTTGTGGGGGGGGGATGCTTTCGTCTGTAATAATCAGAGTTCATGACATCTTCAAGCTAGAAGGGCCAGGAAGCCAGTGGTGTAACTCACTCTGCATCCAGGGGCTGAGCCCATGGTGAAGGTCCAAGTCTGAAGTTCTAAAAACTAGGAGAGCTGATGTCCAAGGATAAGAGAAGAAGGATGTCCAAGCTCAAAGAGAAAAATAAAAATGGCATCCTCTTCCATCTTTTTGTTCTCTTCAGGCTCTCAATGGACCGAATGATGCCCACCCACATTAGTAAGGCCAGCTCTTCTTCATCTACTCTGCCAATTCAATTGCTAATTTGTTGTGGAAACACTCACCCACTAGGGTGGGGTCAAGAATGTAAAGACGGTTCTCCAACTAGGTGAGCATCTCTCCCCAGCCAAGTTGACACATAAAATTAGTTATCACATCTCCCTGCTTATAAATTCCTACTTCTGAGTATTATATCTGCATATTTCCAGATGTCACTATCCATCCTGATACAGACAAGATTTGCATCTATCCAACAAAGCATATCCAGCAATCACTTTTATTTTTACTAATGGTAATTGTATAGAATTTATATAAATGTATTCAATTTTTTTTAAAGCTAAAACATTACAGATTAAAACTAAAGTTCTTTTTGATCATTATTTCCTACCGTCTGGACATTCTTTAAATCTAATGTAATTCCTGCTTTGTTAGTTCTCTCATAGAAATGGAGAGTAAATGGTTGCTATTTCTTGGTATTCACCTTTTAATTTTACTCCAAAGATTAAAAAATGACTTGTAACAATAATTTATTATGTAGGTTCTATTTTTAGTGCTTTCCTGGACACTTCAGTTTCTCTATAAAGTTTCATGCCGTGAACAAAATAAATGATTGCTAATGATTCTGACTCTTGCTTCCGTAGCTTGGCTCAATCCTGTAAACTTGAATCCTGAACACCTCTCGTAGGTCCACTACTCCTGGAGCACAGTAACCAAGAGAACCCAGTTGCTTAAACATTCATACAGCTCTATGATTGGGAATGAAAGGGCCTGCACAGAAGAATTTATAATCATATCAACATGTCAATCAATGCTAAGCCAAAGTCAGGAGGATATAGCTACTCCAAAGTCTTCTTTAACATAAAAGTTAAGCACAAAGTTGGGTTATTATTTTTGGTTTTTTAGTGGTACAGGGGACTGAACCCAAAGACTTTACTCTAAACTATGTCTCCACCCCTTTTTGTGCTGACAGAATTTCCCCAAGCCACAAGGCTACAAAAGCTAGGCTCGAATATGCAATCCTTCTGCTTAGCTTCTCACAGTGCTGGTATTACAGGTGTATGACACCATACCATGCTGAAGGTTTGAATTTTTGAAGGGTTTCTGCAGTTTAGGTTTCAAAGTGCCCCAGAGAAATCTCTTCACTTGCACCAGGTATATCAGAGTATAAAGACATGCTGGTAAAGGAATAAAAAGAAGCATACACTGCTTACCTTCCTTCTCCGTCAAGTTGACAATAAGAACGCCTATGTGTTTCTCTGTCATTTCAAATTGACATCTAAACTAAGATGTAAGCGAACTGACTCATTTATTCTTTATATATTCTGAAATGTGCTTTGTGCATACAATTTTCTTTCTTTTTTTTTTTTTGCAGTGCTAGGGATCAAATCCAGGGACCTGTGTATCTATGAAAGCATCTTCCACTGAGCTAAGACCCTAACAGATTTTTAAATTATTTTATCTTCCTGTTAACTTGAACATTCTATTACAGATTTTTGAAATATTTCCTTTATATGTCTCTTGCCTTAAAGTCTACTTTGACATTAAAGCATAGCTTTATCAATTTTCACTTGGTTAATGTTTGTGCAATTTCTTTTTTCCATCCTTTTATTTCTGATCTTTCTTTATACAAATACATATATAAGGTGCTTGTATTATAAGCAGCATGAGAATGGGTTTCAGTTTTCCATTTTGAGAATCTCTGGTCTTTAATTTATGATGTGATGATACAATCTATGATATATATCATCTTGCTATTTGTCCTACCCATTCCATATCCCTTTTTTCCTTATTTTGAGTTGTTTTTAAGTTATTATTCCATTTCTTCACTTTGTCAGAATTTTATATTATTGTGGTAATAGTTTTACTCTAGGACATGGATCCTAAGTTATGAAAGCCTATATCTATGTACAAACTGGTATTTTTACCAGTTCCTAGAAATTAAATGGACCTCTACACACCAACTACTTTTAACTCTATTAAAAGCTGTGTTTTAATTTTAAATTAAGTTTAAACTCCCAATGAAGCCAAAGTCATTTCACTTACCAACTTATTTTGCTATTGCATTGATTCTTTTTTGTGTGTGGTACTGGAGACCAAATTCACAACCTTGCACTTGGCAAGGCAGGCATGATGCCCCTGAGCTAAATTCCTGACCCTTATCCCTCTGATTCTTTATTCTTTCCTACACCCCCATACATTCCCACTGTGAATCATTTTCCTTCTGCCTAAAGAATTCGTCAGTATTTCTTTTAGTAAAAGATCATGGGTGACAGATACTCTCAGTTTTTTTCTGTCTCAAATGTCCTTATTTTCCTTAATTTTTGAAGGTAGACAATTCTAGACACTTTAAAAATGTCATTCCATTGTCTTCTTGGATTTCATTGTTTCAATCAAGATTTAGTACAGCACCTTAAATTTAATGTGTATTTTCCTTTGGATGTTTTTTAGGATGTCTTCTACTTTAGTTTTCATCCATTGACCTAAAGTACCTACATGTGCTTTTTTTAAAATTCCCATTGGTGTTCAAAGTAGTTTTTGAATCTCTGGCTTGTGTTTATAGTGTTCTGGAAAATTCTTGGCCATTATCTCCCCACCTACTCTAGACTGCTGCTGTCAGAAACAGAACTCCAGGCAGGGTTGTAGCTCAGTGGCAGAGCCCTTGCCTAGCATGTATAGAGTTCCTGAGCTCTATCCTCAGCACACAATGAGGACTAACGAAGGGGGGAGGGGAGAAGTTTTCTTGATTTCATTTTTTTTTAAATGTGTACAATATTCTTAAGTGACCCTATAGGATGGTTAATTTTATGTGTCAACATCACTGGGCTAGGTGTGCCCAGTATTTCTAGATATGTGAGGATGTTTCCAGAAGAGACTTGTATTTGAATTGACCAGAACAGTAAGTGTGCTTGCAAGGCAGGCATGGTGCCACTGAGTTACCTTCCCAGAGAGGATTATTCTTAAGGCTTACAATTTCAAAGAAGCCAAAATAAATCATTCCTCCTTAAAAAACAAAACAGAACAAGTATTCAAGGAGTTTGCCTCATCATTTCTACTTACCTGGACTCCACTATTCTTTCTCTTCCTATTCTTCTCTTTTGGAATGAAAATGCCTCTCCTATGTCTGTCCCATCCCTGTATTTTAGAAGTGTGAGACTTACTTGGTTTCAGGTTAGAACCTAGAGAGCATTATGCCTCAGGATGGATCATATCCTGAGTTTCATTCATATCTGATGTAGATGATATTTAGGTGAGACTCTGGATTTCAGGCTTTAGAGATAATACTTAGATACTTATTAGAATAAATTTATAAGACTTTGGGGGCTACTAGGGTGTAATGAGTATATTTTGTAAATGAACAGAATATAAATTTGGAAGAGGCCAAGGTGGAATACTATAGGCTAAATATTTGTGTTCCTCCTAAATTAATATGCTACACTACTAAGGCCTAACATGATTATTAGGAGACAGGGCCTTTAGTAGGTGATTAGGCCATAAAGGCTCCATCCACACAAGACAGGATCAGTGTCCTTGTAAAAGAGAACCAGGAAAGCTACCTTGCTCTTCTGCCAGGTGAGGTCTCAGTGAGAAAAGGCCAAATATTCAGTCTATTGGTGTTTTGACCTTGGACTTTCCAGCTTCCAGAACTGTGAGAAATAAATTTTGCAGTTTATAAGCCACCTAGTCTAGGGTAAACTGTTTCAGCAGTGTAAAAAGACTGTACATAATAGTATATACAGAAGTATACTTTTATTATTAATATACTATTCATTCTAAGAAATCTAAAAATGGAGATATCTTAATAACATTCCAAGACAAATTATGCTCCAATCTGAAGGATTCTACCCTGTTTACAAATCTTTGGTAAGAATTTAAATTCAGCACAATGCTGGGCATGGTGGTTCACACCTATTATCTCCACACTTGGTAGCCTGAGGCAAGAGGATGGCCTCAAGTTTGAGGCCAGAATAAACTATATAGTGAGTTCAGGGCCAGCCTGAACTACAGTGAGACCCTGTCTCAAAAAACTTAAAAAATTTAAATTCAGTCCTAAGTGTGCATAAAACAATTTGATTTATACTTGTTGTGTAAGCCATTAATTGGCCACTTAGAGCTTTAAAGAACATGAGCACAAACCTACAAAGTGGGTTTTATGCAAATATGCATGAATTTAAATTTCTACTCAAGATATGGATTCATGGTGTGTTAATAACATTTTATGTTCTATTTTTAAAGCCCTATTCTTTAAAACTACACTGCACAAAATCCTTTTTCTTTCTAATGGAAATAGAGCACTATAAATATCCTGAATTTATTCCTGGAAGCTCCATACATCAATTTAATGAAATAATAAATAATACTACCATGAAACCAGTGGTGACTTTTTCAATACCAGGTACTTGGCAGCTAAAAGTACATCATATGCTTTCAGTGACTAAAAAGCTAACTTTGTAGATTTGTTCATCTTTCAAACATAGTAGCTACTCAGGGTTTCTCAGAACATTGCTTACTAAACTTTCCTAAGTCTAGGGTTATAGAAAACTGATAATGACTCATGGGAATAGATCAAGGGCAAGATATTTTTAAAAAGCTCTATTTCAAATGTACTACGCAGCGCAATTAGAAGTAGATTCAAGCTTAGCTTGTGAAGCTTAGAACTGAAGTTAATAAAGAACTTAATCACTAATAACATGCCATAAAATTAAACTATTATACTCTATAAAAATATAAACTCATTTGAAGCTATAAAAACTAGAAAAGTTTAAAAACTAGAAAAGTAACTTGTACCATTGGGCAAAATGATTTTATACATTAAAGTACATTTTCCACATAACTATAATTCAGTCTCCCTAAAATGCTAAGATGCTTTCTCAAATCTTTATTAAAATTTAATGCAGTATCTAATTTCCTATCAAACTCCAGCAATTTAAAAATAATCAGGATTTTTATTCAAGATACAAGTTTATCACTATGAAGATAAACTTTTGCTTTGAAAAGTGGTATAAGAATGCTTATTCTGGAAGTGATTGACCTCTACAAAAAGGGATATAGCTGGTAAAAAAACAACAACAACAACAACAACAACAACCTGATGACAAAGCTAATTAAATAATCTAAATTATTTTTAAAAACAAAAACGGAAAAAATGTACAGAATTATCTTCATTTTTTATTCTCAATAGTTGTTCCAGGTTAAGATTAAATAAGAGTTTACTATATATTTTTCTAATTGTTTTTAATGCTTCCTTGAGAGCATTACATGAAACTTAGATATATATGAAGTATGACAAATATACTATAAATGTTTAAATTTTAAAAAGACATATTGCCATGAAATCCCCTCAAAATATTCTTGCTAACTTTAAACACATTTTTTCCACTGTTACTGCCAATTTCTGAAGCAGCTCTGGAAGTCTTCTTTCATGAATGTCTTTTATGATATGTGATCAGAAATATAATGAATGCTATTATTACCATACATGCTACTCATCAAAAAGGCAAGCTCACAAAAAGTTACTGTGTGTCCTCATCTACCAGATCTGAGGCCAGATCTGGCTCTTCCTGAAAGTCAAAATAAATCTTTTCAGTCAAGTCAGAATATCAAAGCACATACAACAGCACAACAAAAAGAAAGACTTCCAGAACAACTTCAGAAAATAACAGGAATGATGGGATAGGTATGTTTAAAGCAAAGGGTGTGGTATTCTGAGAAATTAGCAGTAATGTGTCCTCTACTGCAATGTTTTAAAATTTTAAATATTTATCATTTTTTCAATCACTCTATCTATATTTTTTATATCGCTGACATTTATTACTCATAGATTCTTATTTGTTAATTTCTCTATGTCCCAAAGCCTATCTTGTAACCCTAAAATCAACATTTGTTACATTTTGGCAGATTTTAATGGACCTATCAGAACACTGAAAAATTTGAGCTACCAGATATAAGGTCAAAGAAGTCAAACTCTGTCATCCTGCAATAAGTATCCTTTCTGTGACTTACTTTTGCTGTCTATTTTGTGTTTTCATTCTTTTGGTTGGTGATTTTGCTATTTAAAGAAGCATTCAACATAGTGCTTATATTGGTCAGCTTTCTCACTGCTGCAACAAATACTTGAAACCTACAACTTAAAGGAGGGTAAGTTTATTTGTCTCACAGTTTCAGAGGTCCCAGTCTGTGATCTGCAGGCTCCATGGTGGGAACTTCAGGGCAGAATGGCATGCTGGAACAAAGCTGCCCACTGCAGGGTAAGTGGGAAGTAAAGCACAGGAAAAAACACCAGCAAAATCCACATCCTGGAAAGGCATACCCCAAGTAACCTACCTCCAATTGGGTACCACTTCAGAAAGCACCTCTAGTTATGAACATCAGTAGAATAATCCACTGATGTGTATAGTCCCATGACCCAACCACATTTTCAGGAGTCTCTTAACTAGTTAAATTGACAATTAGACCTAACTTCCATGGTGCTCAAAAACAGTCTATTGTTCCCCAAAACAAAGTTATGATGTGACTTTTTTTTTTTTTTTTTTTTGAGACAGGGTCTCATTTTGTAGTTCAGACTGGTCCTGAACTCAACCTTGAACTCAGCAATCCTGCCTCTGCCTCCTGAGTGCTGGGATTATAGGTGTGAACCACCATGTCGCACTGTGGTATGTGGTACTGACTGCTACTGGGCGTGAGTCATCACACTTACTATTGTTGTATGTGGTACCTGGGGATTGAACTCAGGCCCTTGTGCTTGCAAGGCAGATGCTGGAACCACTGAGCTACATCCCTGGCCCTGATACACCTTTCAAAGAAACTATCTATTAGATAAGCTTGGTCCAGGCATTAGTCAGGGTGTTGGTCATCGGGTTGGTTTGATGTTGATGAATCAATAACACATATCAAACAAGATGTCTGTAAATAAAAACACATAAAACAAAGTCATATGTTGATTGGCTGACAAAAATGTCATTTACAATACTGGACATGGAGACTCACACCAGCAGCAATCAGCACCACATATCACAGTGCCGGGCGTGGTGGCTCACACCTGTAATCCCAGCACTCGGGAGGCAGAGGCAGGAGGATTGCTGTGATGTGAGTTGGAGGCTGAGCTCAGGGCCAGCCTGAACTACAAAGCGAGACCCTGTCTCAAAAAAGAAAAAAGTGGAAAAGGAACAAATGGTGAATATTATTTCAATGAATGAGATCTATGTGAGTGAATTTTTATCTGCGATTGTTCAGTTCTATGAGGAGTAATTCACTTAATTACTAAACAGACTATTGCCAAATTAAGATTCAACAATATACTTTTCAAACTAATTCTAAAAATATCGTGGGATATATATCTCTGCTAATAAGTCTTTGTACTTTTTATATTCATATACTTCTTACCTTAATTGAGCTTATCCTCTTCTCAATCTTCAAAATATATTTTAACCTGAAGAGCCTTTATGATTTATTTAAATCTCCAGTTTAAAAAAAATCTTTTCATGGGCCGGGGATTTAGCTTAGTAGTTCCGGCACCTGTCTTGCAAGGGCAAGGGGCTGGTTCAATCCCCAGTAACCACATACCATTCCGGATGTGGACACTCACGCCCAGTAGCAAACAGTACCTCATACCACAGTGCCGGGCGTGGTGGCTCACGCCTGTAATTCCTGCCCTGGGGAGGCGGAGGCAGGAGGATTGCTGTGATGTGAGTTGGAGGCTGAGCTCAGGGCTAGTCAGAACTACAAAGCAAGACTCTGTCTCAAAAAAAAAAAAAAAAAGGAAATCTTTTCATAGAAGAGGTCTATATAAAGATATAGCTATACCCCAAACACTGCAAAGAAAGCAACCATGCACCATCTCTCCCCTTTCCCAAGGCCCCCATCGTACTCATTAGCCTAAGTCCCAAATATTCAGTTTTCAAGCCTTGAACCACACAAATGTATGACCCCTTCAGGGCTGCCTTCCATCTGGGCCCCCACACCTATCTATTCAGGCCCATAGCATGACATGCATTTCTTCAGAAGCTTAAGTCTAATGATAAAACTGAGTGATTAGATAATTAACATCTATCACTCAGATTCAAGTCTGAGTCTAAGATCTTGAAAGATCCAAGTTCCATTCGCCGTCTAGTCCCCAGAACTGAATGCAGGCCCACAACAGGCACCTGACAGAAAACTGTTAAATGATGATTTTCTTTGAGGCAGGTTATCATTGTGTAGCCCAGCTGGCCTTGAACTTGGGTTCCTCCTGGCTCCACTTCCCCACCTCCCCTCACTGATGGGGACAGAAAGGGACACAATGAGTGCAGGAAACAGTCTCATCCCCTGCTTTCTCTGAGCTTATCCTCCAGAAATGGCATAAAATAAAGAAATAAAAAAGCAAAATAAGTAATAATAACCATCATGAAACAAAAAATTAATGTGCAATTGTTGTATCAGTCTTACTTCCTTCTAGATATGATAGTGAGTAAAAAATGTTTTCAATACAGTCAGAGATATATTCAAGCATTATGAAATAGACTATATTGTGTCTGGCTGAAGGGCCACCTGCCTGCAATTGTCTGGGGCAGAAGACTTCTAATCCCAAACAAGCAAACAGTTCTAAATAGGTATTTTCTAGGCATACGGGTGATTGAACGATTATTCAATATGTTTTCTAAAACTGGCTCATTATCCATGTTCATCAGTGGATAAAGAGATAAAGAAAATATGGTATTTATATGAAATGAAGTAAAGAAGAATAAATGAGAGCCATTTACAGGAAAACTGCTGTACCTTGAGGCCGTAACATTAAGTGAAATGGCTTCTCTAAAATTTTTAAAGCAAAGTAAATAACAGATAATAGGAAACAGGGAGATAAACCTTTTGCAGATGGGAAGGGGATCTAGAGATATAGAGAAGGGGAGGAGGAGAGAAGTAAAAAGAATTAAGATGTGTTATGCACAGTACCAACTCCCCACAATGAATATAATTATTGTGTACAGCAAACATGAGCTAATAAAAGTTTTCAAAGTGCTCCACTATTAGCAAAAGATACCACACCAAAAATACCTCAAAATTCTTATAAAATATATTTTTATAGGGGTATATGCACTACAAGATATAATTTTCGCTAATGCTACTAATGTTTTTAGCATTAAAAACATTACTTTTTACAGAGTCTCACAATGGACTTTTTAATGACTTTAATGTTAATATCATTACAAGTTTTATGCAGATATTAACAGAAAATTAGCCCAAGTTTAAATTTTTTTTCAAAATTGTGTATCTACAATTTAAATGATTCTCTAGTAAAACATCTGAAACATCTTAGAAACTAAAGAAAAATAACAGCCAGCACATACCAAATGCTTACTGTGGCTACCAACTCACTTATAGGGTTTTATTAAATCCTCATAATAACTATGTTAAGGAGCTACTATCATTTTTATCTTATACACAGTAACTAATGCATAGAAGATGTACACTGACCCAAGGCCACTGAGCAACTATTCAGAACTAGTCTTCCTTGAGTGCCAAGTGGACTAGAGGAGATTCTCTTTGGGATGATTAGCTTCCCTGGCGGTTAGGATTTGGCACTCACTCTCTCCCTTTGGGATGATTTATAAAAAGCAGTTCAATGAACATCAGGTTCCTATTAGGGGCTGAACTATCAAAATTAATGTGTGGAAGTCCTAACCCTCAGTCTCTCAGAATGTGGCTGTATTTGGAAATAGTCTATAAAGGGCTAATTACATTTAAATGAGATCCTTTGGGTTGGCTTTAATCCAAAACAATTGGTATCATTAAAAGATGAGGAAATTTAGACAGACGGTTACAGATGGAAGACCAAATGAATGTGAGAAAATGAAACTATCTATAAGCCAAGGACAGAAGCCTCTGAAGAAATCAATTTTCCAACACACTGACCTCTAACTTTTGATTTCTAGAATCTGAGAAAATTTGTTCCTTTAGTCACCTGGTCTATGGATCTGCTATGGCAGCCCTAGCATAGTGCTACAGTTCTAAGTCAGGAAAGCCTGCTACATTTCTCAGAGCTCAAAGTTCAGTGACAATCAGGAACAGTGGCATGGCTCACCCACGCCATTTTAAGACTGTCAATGACAATGTTCAAATAAATTTATGTTCCCATCTCACTAGGCAAGAACAAAATTCAGGCATTAATATGTAGAGCATCAGTAGGAGGGAAACAGGAGTGAAAGAGAGTTTAATTACAGACATTTTATTCCCCTCATTCTTTATCCCCCAAAGACAAGACACTCCTACGGGAAAATGTCTCCAAATCATTAGCTCAGTTCTACACACACTGGGGACACAGCTCTTTCCAGCCAATCTGACCCCGAGCAAGTTTTAAGAGCGGAGAGGGAGGTAAGGAAATGAGTCATCTTGCAGTGCAGTGGCTGAAAGGAAAATGAGAAGAGAAAGATGGATGCTCAAGGATGAGGAGCTGAGGGCAGAATAACACAGACAGGATTGTGGACGGAGAACAAGAGCCACAGAGGGCCCGAAAGAGCTTCCTTTACTTCCCACCCACTCCCTTTCTCACAGCCAAACTCGTTATGTGGCAACAGAAAAAAATGGTTCAAGGATTATTAGACAGACAGAAGAGATTTTTAGGGCACTTCTTTTCTTTTTTATATTTCTTCCAGCTCAACGTACTCTGTACCCCTACTACAAAATATCCTGTATCACAGGTGTGCTCAGTGTCAGCATCCAGTTTGGAGACCAAAGAAAAGTGAGTGGTACAAGGAGGGAAAGCACATACTAACAGGGGTAGACCACAGATGACCAAACCTTCATTGCACTAGAAACTCAGAAGCTATTAACTTATATTCGTATAATACTGATTAGAGACACTTCTGGGTTGTCTGCAAAGTCCAAACCTTCATGCTCTAACTGGCCTGCCTCCTAGGGCAGTGGCCCTCTGAAGCACTTTGAACTAGATGCCCATGAGAGGCCACTGGCTAAGCTAGGCCAGTAAATATATATTATGGGAGTCTAAACCAGAATCACTAATGGGGTCTATTAAATACCTACTCAGTTTTCACTGATTACAGGGAATCTTGGATGTTAGTTAGTTTGAGGGCTAAGAGTGTAATTTTTAAAAGCAGAAATATTTTCCCACATATACACAAACAGAAAAAGCAAAAAAGAGAAAATTAAGGTCATATATCAGGAGAATTGATGGTTGGAGACCATTTGCCCCAAGAAAGTAATCTCAGATTCTGTACAACATCCATTTCTGCTTTGGATCCCTGCTTTGGATGTCTCTGAATCAGCTAGTTGGTCTGTGTTACCTAAAGAACCTTTATAAAGTAGTAATTTATGATTTAATGTAAAACCTTATTTGGGACTGACAATACTCTACAGAAGTAACAAGGACAGTTACTTTTCTTGATTTTTACATCTCAGGAAGGTGAGGCCTTTGCACTGTGGGACTTGTCTTCTTGGCAAGCTTTCCAGGAGACAGAGAAGGACATACGAGGAGATCTATGGATCAAGGGCTACATGTAGGAAAATCTCCCAGGGAAATGCTGTGGAGGTCATTACTGTGGCCACTAACTCACGAATGGCCCTTCATCCAAATAAGAAAGAGCAGAAGAGCCACACAGTTAACACAAGGATGCATGAGGTATTGCATACTGTTGGTGTTTTAAGCCACTGGCTTTGGATTGCTTATTATATAATAACAAACGAATGAAACAGGTAACTTTCTGGCATATCTCCATAGTAATAAAGACAAACTGAACGCTGGTTTCCTGACTGATTTCAGTGACTTATTCACTTCTCAAGATGTGACTGAAATAAAAAAAAAAAAAAAAACTCAAAAGTTTCATATGTGTCATTTAAATAATAGAAAATGAATTTTAGCTCAGAACATTCAGCTGTGAAATTATCCTGTCAGCATGTAAATGAATTAAAAATATATGTATGTAAATGTGGACAGGTAGGAGAGTGTTATTAAAATACTCACCCTGGTTACACAATGACTAAACACTCTTTTCCTTTTTGTTGAACAAATTTTTAAAGATCTAACAAAGGCAGAATATACAACAATGCCATAGCATATTATTTCTAAGAAGAGAGAGGGAGAGAGAGAGAGAACAGGCAAGAAAGCAAACCAATAACTCAGAAAAGGACATATGATTCATTTATATGCATACAAAGGTAAAAATAAGGGACTCCACTTTCATATACCAACGTGGGTAGATCTCAAAAATATAAACAATAAAAGTAAGTGAAAGAATAAGAGCAGCTTACTGTCATTTATATAAAATTTCCGAAGAACAACCTTAGTTAGCCACATACTGTCTCAGAAAACATATAACAAAAGCAATAATGAAAATCACAGGAATGATACGAACCAACTTGAGACAGGGTCTTGCTTTGTAATTCAACCTGGCCCTAGCTCACTATGTAGCCTAGGTGATCCTTGAACTCACAGCAATCCTCCTGCCTCTGCCTCCCAAGTGCTGGGATTACAGGTATGAACCACCATGCCCAGCACTGAAACTATTTTTCTTACACAAAATATCATTAAGTGCCCCAGGTTGGCCTTAAACTTTCCACACTCTTGGCTTAGTCACTGAAGCAGTGGGAATTACAGGTACATGCCACCAGGCTTTGCTAAAGCTTTTTCCTTACTTCATAAACTTATATGGATTTATACCCATTTGAAGAGACCAAAAACTAAAACAGAAGAATCGACAGGTACCCTCAAAGAAGATAATGTCACAGAATGCCACATTAAACTTGATGAGTCGTAGAAACATACCTGAATGAAGTTGAATTTTCCCAATAACACCTTCTACCAATCCCAAACAAATAGGATTCCAGGCAAGAAGCAGATCAGTAGCTAAAATAAAATAAGAAGCAGTCATGAAAACATATTCACCAGAAAATAGATTGAAACAATTATCTTTAACAATATATTTGAAAAAGACCAACACCCCAAATAGTAGATATAAACGGCCTGCACTGAAGGCTTTACCATAAAGCAGTTTGTGACAAAGCCTTAAGTCTGAGCCTAAGTAAGTTTCTGTAACTAAGATAATTATGGGGAAAGAACTGGCATAAGAAATGCAGCTCACATGGGAAGCAGCATGTTGGCGCCCTGCAGTGGAGAAAAGCTCCACTACACAAGGGCAAACTGCTCAAAGCCGCACAGCAGAGCCAAATCACCATGCAGCTCTCCCCTGACTGGATCACAACCTGCAAAACACCTTTCCAAAGATGCTTACACCAAGCAAAGAAATCCAGAAAGCCACTGCTCTTATTTACAGCTACTGGGACAAAAACAACAGGAAACATTTCCATTTATTTCGTGCTCCTCTGTGCTGGGCACTTCATCAGGGTTCCTGATCTGAACCACCAAATGGACCACAGGGATGGGATGACTGCTTTTTCCCATGCAAGAAGGAAGTGACATGTAATTGGTACCATTCTAAATGCATACGAGAGAAACAAATCCATTATACACAAACAGATGCCAAGGACAAGGGATTAATTTTCTTGAGGGTCCCAAGCTGATAAATGTGGTATCTGTGGTAGTTCAACAACTGAGAAAGAGTAGCAAGGGGACCAGGGATTTAGCTCAGTGGCGCCACTGTCTGCTGTGCAAGCACCACATCACAAATTTGATTTTGGTAAATCAAAAAGGAGGGAAGGACAGAGAAAGAGAGAGAGAGAGAGAGCCAAAGAGAGAAAGAGAATGAGCAAGAATAAAAACATTTCGCTAAAATTTTATTTTAGTGAAATTTATACTCTATAACTCACATTGTAATTACATACTTAATAGTTTAGTTTTCAAATGCATTTGAATACTATTATACCTTGAATATCTTTATTGTTTTAATATATTTAGTGAGGAAAAAAAAGTTGACTTCGTTTGTATTTTGCTGTTGTTTTTCAGTGCTGGAGACTGAACCCTGGGCTTTGTGCATACTAGTTACATACCCAGTCTAACTGTTATCTTTTTAATTTCAAGAATCAAAGTAAAACAAGGAATTCGTCTTTTAAAGATTATTATATATATTACATTTCTAATCTGGAAGACTTTGTAAGTCAGGTATTAGAACTTCCATTTGACAGGATAGGGAAATAGATCCCTAGAAAATAATATAGTCAGAAAAGCCACATGTGGTGACACATGTCTATAATCCCAGCTCTTGGAAGACTGAGGCAGGAGGATAGCAACCAGTTCCAGGACAGCTGGGGCTACACAGTGAGCTCAAGTATAGCCTGAAATACAGAGCAAGACCCTGTCTCCAAAAAAAAAAAAGGAAATAACACAGCCAAGCCACATACAGGATGAGAATAGGGATATATTCCAAAGCAACATAAGGTCTGGTGTAGTGGAACATGGCTGCAATCCCATAACTCCGTAGGCTGAGGCAGAATTGCTGACAGTTCAGTGCCAGCCCAGGCTACATAGTGACCACCTGAACTATATACTGAATTGTCTTTAAAAACAAAACAAAACAAGTTCTTTGTATATTAAGAACTTTAAACTGTTGACATCTTTTATTTTTAATTTTTTAGAAATCTACCATTTTCATTATATTTAGGTTTAAAAGGTATCCTTTACCCAATATTAATTAAATATTTACTGCCTGCCTGCCAGCCTCCCTCCCTCTCCCTCTGCATCTCCCCCTCCTTGTCCCTCCCTCATTCCCTCCCTCAGCTTTGAGGAAGATACTATTTATGAGATTAACAAGTATTTCTTATTATGAACCTCAATTAAAAACACTAACAAGTTTTAATTGAAGGTTCATAATATCAAGCTTGTAAATTATTATGTTCAATTCCTTTATGCACTTTCTGATTTTTTTAACTTTTTAGCTTTTAAGTAGTTTTATTTTTTAAAGTCTCATACTTTGTGTATTTTATTTAATTATCTTGCAAGACTAGTTGTCAGGTTTATGAGATTCATGATTATTTTATCTCTTTCTGGTAAAATGTTTTATTCATTTGGACATTCTGTTTTGTTTGAAATAATCTTTGCCCTAAAGTCATCTAACATTAACATGTATGAATCATAAATTAGGCATGAATAGAGATTAATATAAGCACTGCTAATCAACTGTGTTATTTCTCCTACTTCCTGGAAGCCTTGGAAACAAAATGTAAATGCTTAAAAGCCCCTGCATGGGTTAGTCTGCCACCCTACCTCCACCTCTACACTACCTACATCCTGGTCTTCCTGAACTCTGTACAGGCTAGTGCGTGATAGGTCTGGAATGTTGCTCCCTGCCCACTTCTGCCTGCTTTTCATGCCAGGCTCAGAACAAAGTTCTGTGTATTCCTGGACACATTCCCAACTCCACCTACCCAGTAGAGTTGACCACGCTCCCTTATGTGGCTCTCCTGACCCTGTATGATCTCCATCTCGGCACGTTAGGCTGCTTTACTGCACCTAATTTATTTACTTGACTGTCTCTTTAATTGAACTCAAGAACAAGAAGCGGGGAGTGATGGTGCACCCATGTAATCCTGACAGTCACTTTTCTGCCACTGGGACTCTATATCCACAACATAAAGGAGGACAGGTTTAATTTGGCTTACGGTTTCAAGAAATTCAATCCATGACTGGTTGGCTTGAAGGCAAAAATGTGTCCCAGCAACAGGAAACTAACACCAAAAATTGGTAATAGAAAAGGTGGGGTTACTGCTCTGACTGTATATGACATGTGATTTAGAGGTTCTTGGAATTACAGAAGCACCAGAAAGCAAAGCCTCATGGGTAATTTTGGTCAGACCAGTAAAGGCCAGGCTCAGGAGGTATCATCAGGAACCAGGACTCTACTGGGAAACAAAGGCCATGTATGTTACACTCTGGCAAAAACATAAGTCTCCATCTGATCTATGTCCTAAGATTTTGCAGGAAGCTGAGTTTAACATAGCTTGAACAACAGGTGGTACACATGTGACTGTCCCATCAAGTGGCATAATGTGACAGATATGCACGTACCACTGGTGATTATAAGCAAGACATAAGAACTACAGTCTGTTGTGAACATGTCTAGGGCAGAGGACTGACTGATGTGACAGATGAAATTTCAAGGGAGCCCAACCCTCAGACATTCACATAAGTACTACTGAATGCCTAATCTAGATTTATCATGAGAATCGGGCGCAAAAACCAGAAATTTTTGGAAAAGAAATATTGCCCCAAAGTTGGAGCCAAGGAGCTGTAGTTGCTAAAGAGTTTAGAAACATTAAAAAAACTAAGTACTATATAGCCCAAATGCTCACTAACTGGAGACTGGATAAAGAAGATGCAGTTTTTATATATTAGCACTGCTAATCAACTGTATTATTTCTCCTACTTCCTGCAGCCTTGGAAACAAAATGCAAATGCTTAAAAGCCCCTGGACAGGTTAGTCTGCTACCCTACCTCCACTTCCACATCACCTACATCCTGGTCTTCCTGAGCTCTGTACAGGCTAGTGCATGATAGATCTGGAATGTTGCTCCCTGCATTATATATATGTGATTATACATAGTATATATTATGTATTATATATAATTATATATAATATATTATATATAACTATATATAAATAATATTTATTTATATAATAATATACAAATATATATAATATATCGTATAAAATATAATATATGGTATAAAATATATACCTGGCATATAATAATTTGACAATATGATATAATATAATAATATATTGTATAATATATTAATCATATTAATAATATCAATAATTATGTTATATTAATAATATATTTATAATTAATTATATTAATATGATTAATTATGTAATATATGATATGTTATATATTATAATACTATGATATATTATATTATATATAATGAATATAATTTATACCTGGTATAAAATATATAATGTATTATATGATATTATATAATTATATATAATGAATATAAAATATAAAATATTTATATATTTATATAATATAAAATATATTATGTATTATATATAATATATAATATATTAGAGAGAGAGAATATATTACTCAGCCATAAGAATGACAAATTAAAGGCATTTATACTTAAATGGATGTAGCTTTAGTACAAACTCATAAGTGAAATAAATAGGACAGAAGTGTGTAAATACTATATTGTTTTCCAGTGTGAGAGACTTAAAGTGTAAATGAGGTCCAGTATGTATGATAGGTATTGTAAAATAGGAAGAAAATGTTCAAAGGGAAAAGGGGAAAGTAAAGCAGGGAAAGAAAAAAATTGATGGTAAAAACAAAAAAAATGGAAACAAAGCTTATGTATGTATGGGTTGAGGGCTATAGGAGGGTAGGGGAATGGGAAAAATGAGGATCAAGATATATCATGTACAGGTACAAATTCTCAATGTCGAATGTGATCATAATGTACATCTAAAAACGTACCACTAAACTCAATACAGGGAAAGAAAAAAGAAATTAATTTTTTTAAAAAAAGAAGCCAAGTACTTTTGTAAAAGACAAGAAGAAAGATGGCCATGTGGGCTGCACCCAGAAAATCCAAAACAATGGGGCTGTCCAAGCCCTTGGAAGTAAGGGTTCACTACCATATGCCTTAATTAAATGCCAGATGCACAGCTACAGGATTTAATGTTTGCCCTGCTGACTTTTGGTTTCCTCCTTCAGTTCAATTCTTTTCTATCCTCCTTTCTCTTTTGGAATGGGAATATTCCTTCTGTGCTATTACACCTTGGGGTTCTGTATCTTGTTTCTGATTTTTCCAGAAGTTCATTGATAAAAGTTTGCCTTCAGTCTGAGAAGAGACTTTAATTTGAGGTTTTGAGCAATGCTTGAGACTTAGAGGAAGAACTACTATGCTTCCATTGTGCACAGGACAGCTGTATCATACTAGGCAAAAATACTAATTGTTTTGTTTACTCGGAGGTTAAATATGATATCAAAAGACATGTTTCAGTGTCAAATTGCAAAGGGACAGATTATGACAATCAGTCCTGATATAGCAAATCGATTGGGTTAAAACACCCCTAGCAGATTGGTGAAGCACATTTTTGGGCATGATCTTGAGTATTACTTATGAACCCTGGCCCCTTTCTTTTCTGGCACTGTTACCCTGCTCTGCACCTGACCACCATTTCACTCTACCACGTTTCTCCATATTATTTCCATGTTGACACCACCTGAATATGGACTGAATCCTCTGACACACTAAACCAAGTTAAACTTCTCCTTGAAACTGAGGAAATTGAGTATTGACTCTTAGTGTTAGGAAAGCTGACTAATGTACTAGCATCCCAAGAGGTTGAGGTAGAAAGATCAGAGGTTCATACCCAGTCTGGTCAACTTAGCAAGACCCTGTCTCAAAGTTAAAACATCTATAAAGGGTTGAGGATGTTGCTCAGGGTGACAGTTCTGGCTTTAATCCCCAACGGGTTAAAACAAAAAGCTCATGAAGATCTGTTTTATGTCCATTTTATGCTCCCAGTACACATTATGATCTGAAATAGATGAGTGAACATAAGATACAGAAAGGAGAAACAAGAATTGTGAAACAAATTAAATTCATGAAACAGGATCTCAAGAGAGAAGCATACTGTAGTCTAGAGTTGGGGATATATTTGTGTTCTTGGAGGCATCTTTTAAGATGTTTTGTCTAAAAACATTCTTGGAATTCTTTGAATCTATCTCTCTTAAAGTCAGGTTTCTGCCCTTTACTTTATCAAGTAGGTTAATTTATAGATTACAGTATCTTAAAGGATTTGAGTATGATAGGCCTGTAAAATAAAAAGCTTCTGGACTAAAGATATAGAGTACAGATATATCCTGAAGTTGCAGCTTTGTTAGAAGCACAATTTTAAAATCACAATTTTCCTTGTCTTTTTTACCTATCCTTACATCTTCTGTCCAGCCTCAAACTAACTTTTGTATTTTTTACTGGTTTTCATTCTGGACCTCACACATGATGAAGGACTTTAAGTCATTCGACTACAGCAATCATCTTTATAGATTTTAAGTTCTTTACTTTTTTAGGCTAAACTCTCATTTTCTTAAATAGATGATAGATTCACACAGCTCAAAATGTCAAGGATGCGGGCCGGGGAGTTAGCTCAGTGGTTCCGGCCTGTCTTGCAAGCGCAAGGGCCCGGGTTCGATTCCCCGGTAACCACATAACAATACTGGGTGTGGAGACCCACACCCAGCAGCAACCAGTACCACATACCACAGTGCCGGGCGTGGTGGCTCACGCCTGTAATCCCAGCACTCGGGAGGCAGAGGCAGGAGGATTGCGATGTGAGTTGGAGGCTGAGCTCAGGGCCAGCCTAAACTACAAAGCGAGACCCTGTCTCAAAAAAAAAAAAAAAAAATATGTCAAGGATGCAAAAAGGCATTGAATTAGGTAATTCTCATCTGTCTTTTTAAGCTGCTCTATAGCCTACCCTGTTATTCTCACTTTCTCTTATTCTTTTTATGTGTCTTCATCCTCTCCCACTCAGGAGAGAATAGATATTTCAGTGTCATCTTTGATTTACTCTCTTCTTGGCTTTTGAATAGCTTCCTTTGAGGTGTTTCATGTCCTGTGCATTCCTTAGCCACTGCCAACCCACTTCCCAAGCTCATTTGTCATGACCCACTACGCCACTTCAAGCCAAAGTTGTGTAGTAATCTAGCTGACTTCCCCATTCCCAGTCTCTATCTTGTTTTAAATTTCATTTCACGAATTTTGTGCTTCCAATATATACATATTTATTTATTTATTCACTAGGTAATGAAATAATAAGTAGGTCTTATATTGGACCTCAAGAAACTAAAAACATTCTTTAAGCTGGATGAGATAAAGCATATCTGTAATTCTAGCATTCTGGGAGACCGAGGCAGGAGGACCAAGAGTTCGAACCCAGTCTGGCTAACTCAGCAATTTAATAAGATGCTGTTTCAAATAAAACAATGTTTTAAAGGGGTGCAGCTATAGCTCAGTGCAAAGGCCCTAAATTCAGTCTCAGTAATACACACAAACACACACACACACACACACACACACATGAAAATACTTTAACTTTGGGTGAGTATCCATTCTGTCAACCTAAATATAATTCCTGACTGTAATCTTGCTTTACCTGTCATTTTCTACCTGGCATTAACTTCAGGAAGTGTAGGGCCACCACCTTTTATTCAAGTTTCTCTACAAATTGGACTTATTTTTCCACTTTAAAATTAAAATCAAATATACACTAAACCCACTGGTCTTCTGTTATCTAGACTGTTTGCTCCTTTAGTTTTACATCATTTTAATGTGATCCAGTGTTTCCTCGCAAGGATTTGATCGTGTGTTTCTCCAATGATGGAAATAATTCCAGAACAAATTTTATACTTTCCTCTGTACAATGTTTTTTTTCTCACTTTTTTTTATGCCTGAAGTTCCATTTCTCCTCTGTAACTTACCCTGACTACTTTAACTCTTCTACTTCCACCTTCTTCCTAGAGCTCACTTGGTAATAAAGGGGGAAAATCTTTATAACCATGGCCTGGTTGTCAGAGGATAGAGTGGCTGAAACTCCTTCCTTACCAAGAGCATGTTCAGAGATGTTTAGACTTGGTCTACCTGATACATGGATTCTGGCTTGCTAATGAACTTAAGAGTTAAATATTTAAAAATTAACAAAGATAAGTGTTGAAATCTGTAAGTATAGTTCAGTGCTAGAACCCTGCCTAGCAAGTGTGAGGTCCTTTATTATCCCCAGGACTGAGAGGAAGAGGGATAGGCAGGCAGTAAATATTCAACTGATACTGGGTGAAGGACATCTTTTCAAACTTAAACATAATGAAAATGGTAGATTTCCAAAAATATTACCAAAAAGATGTCAAAGATTTTAAGTCCTTAATGTTATCTCTGGGTAGTAGTGTGAGAAAATAATTTTTTTTCTTTATTGAGTTTTATTGGTACACTTTAGATACACATCATGATCACAAACAACATTAAGAATTTGTACCTATACATGACACATCTTGATTCTTGTTTTTTTTCCATTTCCCTGTCCTCCCTACAACTCCCACCCCCATATTCACCACCTTTGTCTCCATTTGTTTTTTTTGGGGGGGACAGGGTTTCGCTTTGTAATTCAGGCTGGCCCTGAGCTCAGCCTCAAACTCACATCACAGCAATCCTCCTGCCTCTGCCTCCCAAGTGCTGGTATTACAGGCGTGAGCCACCACGCCCGGCACTGTGCTATGTGGTACTGACTGCTGTTGGGCGTGATTATCCACAGCAGTACTGTATGTGGTTACCAGGGGATCGAACTTGGGTCCTTGTGCTTGTAAAACAGGTGCCAGAACCACTGAGCTAAATCCCCGGCCCTGTCTCCACTTTTTTTTTTTAACCATCAAATTTTTTCTTTGCTCTCTTTACTTTCCCCTGTTCCCTGTTTCCTTTGAACACTTTCTTCCTATTTCAAAATACTTATCACATATACACTTCCCCCAATTTTGTAGTGCTGCTGTTATAATAAAGCATACTATTAAAAACTTCTTTTCTGATTGATTAGTTCCATGTATAGTTTCTGAGAAAGGTACTATAGTCAGAGAGGTTTGAAGGATGGTTCCAAGTTAAGTCCACTTTGCTTTATTTTTGAGACAAGGTCCTTACTGCTAGGATTACAGGTATGCACCACCACACCTGGTTCTCAACACATCTCTAACATCATATATTTGCCTATCAAGTACTCTCTGATAATAATACTCTCATATTTACATGGGACTTTTAGCTCATTATCATTATTCCAGCTACCCAAGCCAAAACCTACAAGACTTCCAAAATGTCTTTTCTTTCTCACCAAGGTCTGATTTTTTCTCCTCAATATCACTTGATGGCTTTTCTCTTTCCTTCCTTTTTATTTTTTAACCTAAGGGACTTCACACTGAGTTACATTCTAGTCTTTTTTAAATCTTTTATTTTGAGACAAGATTTCACTAAGTCACTAAGTTGCCCAGGTTGGTCTCATACTTGAGATCCTTCTGCCTCAATTTCCCAGAATGCTGAAATTACAAGTATGTGTCACCATGCATAGCTTATCTCCTCAATGTCTCATCAATATTCAATGTCTGATCAACATTGTAATTCTTTCTACCTCTAATGCCATTAAACTTGTCCAGGACCAAGATTTTCACACTATGGCTCCTTTATGAAGTTGTTATTGGCCTCCAGTAGGCTGCTTAACATACAACTGCAACTCAGACATTTACTGGATACAACAGAGACTCTAAAAACTTTGCTGCTGCTGGTCCATGAGACACATGGCAGACAGGTGTTAAGGATGAGGCTGAAAAACTAAACAGGAATGGAGGAAAGCAACAGATAGCTGCTCTAGTCATGGCATTACACTGGAGATACACTGTTAGGACAAGTGTGTAGAGGATGGACTTAGAAGGACAAACTTGAAGCCAGAGATCCAGACGAGAGATAAGAATGTATCAGGGTAGCCTGCGGCTTACTCTAGAATTGTTAAGCTTGACAGTGTCAAACATTCCAATGTGACACACACAGCCTGCCTTTGGTGTCTTAGCTCTACTATCATCTTTGAACCCCTCTCAGCTTTAGTTTCCTCTTCTGTAAATGAGAAGTCCATCTTAATTTCTAGGACCTTCATGAGGATTAAATGAATTATGTGGAAGTGCTCAGCACTTTTGTCACATAATAAATATTAACAACGTTCAGCTCCATTAGGGAAACTTGCATTTATTTAGAACTCTAGATTCTTACTGCTCAATAATTTCCTCATACATTTTCCTTTAAGGGTCCCCATTTCATAAAAGGAGAAAAACCAACATCAGTTTTTAACTTAATAAACCTTATGTCAGGATCATAATTTCTAGAGGCATCAGAGAGATATAAAAATTTATGGAGGAACTATCTTAAAGCCTAGTGAGACCCTAAAATTCTACTTCCTCAAAATAGGAAATAATGAGCTGCAGTTCTAATGCAGCTTAAAACTGGGTATCTAGTCTCAATCTCAACAAGACAAGTATGATGTAAACAGCAAGTCAAGACTGTCCACTGCTCTCTGTCTCTCTCTCTCTCTCACACACACACACACACACACACACACACATACACACATCTCCTCTACATGGGAAAAAGGAAAAATCTAGAAGTAGAGTGTAAAGGGTGGAAAAATTTTGCTTAGGAGTAGCATGGTGTGGTGGTGCATGCCTGTTATCTTGGGAGGCTGAAGCAGGAGGATCACTGAGAGTTCCAGGCCAGTCTGAACTGTTTAGTAAATAAATAAAATTGCTCAAATAAAAAATTGCTTTGGAAAGACATAGATACTGGTAACTTTAGTTACATATGTGAAAATAAGTAGTGGGTCCTAAGTTTAGTGACATCAATTAAGAATATAAATAGATGTGTGTGCATGTCAACAAATATAATTTTTTTGGTGGGGGGGCAAGACCCAGAATTGAACCAAGGGCCTTTGTACTGAGCTCTATGCCCAGCCCCATTTTTATTTTTTATTTTGTGACAAAGTCTTGCTAAGCCACTAAACTGTCCAGGCTGCGCTCAAGTTTATAATCCTGCTGCCTTAACCTCCTAGACTACTGGGAAACAAGCATTCACTACCCTGCCCAGCTGTCAAGAAATTTTAGATTTTAATCTATATTACTGTATTATTCCTCACTAAGAAAATAAAACAAGTTGGTGTGAGCAGAATATGGACAGGTGTAAATGATATTAATCTAGCTATATGCAGTAAATAAACTTAGTAGTGGACAACATTAATGGCTACCGTGGGGACAGAAGGCACTAAAATGGCAGAGAAAGTAGCCAATGGCCTTCTATCATCCTTCCACACACAAACGAAGTAACTGCTCCCACAAATGTACTATTTTCTAACCTTTCCCTCAACAAATACATGTTAATGTGGCATACAAACATAAAAGAAAAACATTTTAGGGCCGGGGAGTTAGCTCAGTGGTTCCGGCACCTGTCTTGCAAGCGCAGGGACCCGGGTTCGATTCCCCAGTAACCACATACAACACTGGGCGTGGAGACTCATGCCCAGCAGCAACCAGTACCACATACCACAGTGCCAGGCATGGTGGCTCACGCCTGTAATCCCAGCACTCGGGAGGCAGAGGCAGGAGGATTGCTGTGATGTGAGTTTGAGGCTGAGCTCAGGGCCAGCCTGAACTACAAAGCAAGACCCTGTCTCAAAAAAAAAAAAAGAAAAACATTTTAAATTCACAAGTAATTTTTAAAATGTAAGACTATTATCTGGCAAGGAATCTACTAAGGATATCTAGTAAGGAGTAGAGTTACTTACAAACTGAAAGGATAGCACTTCAGAAATAATGCCACCCTATAATCACTAAAATAATAAAGCCAGATAACACCCAAACTCATAAGTATTTATAAAAAGCTCAATTGTCTGACCCATTAGGTCAACATTTCCACTCTTATTTCAGATCCACTTGGCATGAGCAACTTCTATTTTCACATGCCCTCGTCTTCCTGGTACACAAAAAACAAGTGATTACGTATGGTACATCTGCAGAGAACATGAGTCACTCATTCCAAGATACCAAAGTGAAGGCACTCACTCAGCCCAAGAACAATGCTGGGTCTTACGCGGCTGCTGAAATCACCTATGTCTTTAGAAAACCAAAGTGTTTGCATACATATAAATAATCAGACCCAATTCTCATTTCCGCTCAACACAAAGGATATTATTATTCTGAAATGACAATCACCGACACCAAAATTAAAGATAAGAAGAAAAGAGTTTTAGAATGAGGAATTGGAAGTTCCAATTTTTAGCTCATTGATGCTGTAATTCTCTGAATTTGATGGGGCAGAAAAAACACATGAGGGAACAATTTGATTCAAGTGCCATCTTATAAATGAACTCTCTACTGGTAATCATTTCTGCAGCTACACAGCAAGCAAAAGAACTAACTCAATTTAAAAGTCCTGGCACCTGCTGACTTCCCAGCAGGTCTACTGCTGGGAATCTAACTCAATGGTTATCAATTCAGGATGCTCATTATCATCATCCAGGAGCTTTCTGAACTACTGATGCGTGGTCTCCACCTCTCAAAGAAGGACTCAGTTGGTTAGGTTGGGCCTTGACATCATTTTTTCTTTTAACTTCCCTAGGTGATTGTAAAGTACAGCCAAGTTGAGAATTAATAACTGCTCTAAATGATCACAGATCACTAGTAGGAACCTGAATTAGTTCAGCTTAGTTTTATCTCATCAAGTCTGACTCAAACATGGCTGTGGCATGCAATATATGAAAGAGCTTAAAGTGTAAAGCATCATAAACTGTGAGGATGTCATCGTATAATGAGTTGGCATAAAAGCTGGTCTAAACTACCAGAAGGAAATGCATTTCAAAAAATAACTCCAAGAGTCACAAGAGTCACGTGTGTGGTGGCTACTAGAAGGCTGAGGGAGAAGTACAGCAAGTTTGAGATGAGGCGGAGCAACTCAGCAAGACACTGCCTGAAAATGTGAATTTTTAAAAGGCTAAGGACATAGATCAGTGAGAGAGTGCCTGCCACTTTCAAGGAGCTGGTATTCATTCTCAGAAATTTTTTTTTAAAACTTAAAAAAAAAAAAACTCTGAGAATTTTTTTTTTTTTTTTTGAGACAGGGTCTCGCTTTGTAGTTCAGTCTGGCCTTGAACTCAGCCTCAAACTCACATCACAGCAATCCGCCTGCCTCTGCCTCCTGAGTGCTGGGATTATAGGCATAAGCCACCACACCTGGCACTGTGGTATGTGGTACTGATTGCTGCTGGGTGTGAGTCTCCACACCCAGAATTGTATGTGGTTACTGGGGAATCGAACCCCGGCCCTTGCACTTACAAGACAGGCGCAGGAACCACTGAGCTAACTTCCCAGCCCACTCTGAGCATTTTTGAAAGAAGAGAGACATCATCTACAAAAGCCTCAAGAGTTTCAAGAATTTTCTATTAAAACAGGCTTCTAAACTGGCTGATGTGGTACAGGCCCAGCACTCTGGGAGGCTGAGGCAGGAGGATTCCCCAAGAGTTCAAAGCTAACCTGGCCTACATAGTAAGTTCAAGTCCATCCTGCACTACAATGAAAGAACCTAACTAAAAAAACCATCACACACACACACAAAAGTTATCTAGTTACAAAACAGTGAAAAGCCACAAAATGTTGATCATTATCATGAAGAAAATTAGAAACTGCTGCTAGACATGGTGGCAGATCCCTGTAATCTCAGCACTCAGGAGGCTGAAGCATGGGCATCAACTTGAGCTACATAGTAAGCTCAGAGTTAGCCTGATCTATATAGTTAGACCCTGTCTCAAAAAAAAAAAGGAATTAGAAATTGTGTGTTAGGGCCGGGGAGTTAGCTCAGTGGTTCCGGCGCCTGTCTTGCAAGCGCAAGGACCCGGGTTCGATCCCCGGTAACCACATACAATACTGGATGTGGAGACTCACGCCCAGCAGCAACCAGTACCACATACCACACTGCCGGGCGTGGTGGCTCACGCCTGTAATCCCAGCACTTGGGAGGCAGAGGCAGGAGGATTGCTGTGATGTGAGTTGGAGGCTGAGCTCAGGGCCAGCCTGAACCACAAAGCGAGACCCTGTCTCAAAAAACCTAAAAAAAAAAAAAAGAAAGAAATTGTGTGTTAAGACTCTGCAATATCAAAACACAAAGCTGTTACGATTCTTTACATGAAGTATAAAGAATAGGAATGGTAGCACATGTCTATATTTCCAGCACTCTGCGAGGTTGATGCAGAAGGATTTCAAGTTCAAGCCTCTGTGACTTAGCAGGTCTTGCCTAAAAGTTTTTGGGCCAAGGATTTAGCTCAGTGGTTCCAGTCTGTCTGTGTAAACTCAAGGACCTGGGTTCAATCCCCAGTAACCAAATACAATAATGTCAAGTGTGATGACTCACACCCACCAGCAATCAGTACCACATACCACAATGCTGGGCGTGGTGGCTCACGCCTGTAATCCCACCACTTGGAGGCAAAGGCAGAAGGATTGCTATGAGTTTGAGGTCACCTGGACTACATAGTGAGCTCAGGGCCAGCCTGAACTACAAAGCAAGACCCTGTCTGTAAAAGAATACAAGTTTTTGAGGGCTGAGTATGTAGCTCAATGTGAAGGCCCTGGGCTCATTTGCCAGTACCACACACACACACACACACACACACACACACACACACACACACACCATTATTGTCATATCTCAAGAAAAAGCCCAGTGCCAATTCAAAAAAGAACAGAGCTTGACTACAGAATATAATTTTTGCTGACTGTCACCACAGTGCATGCCTATAATGCCAGCACCGGGAGGCTGAGTCAAGAGGATGCATCCCTGTGAGTTTGAGGCCAGCATGGACTACATAGTGAGTTCAAGAACAGCCTAAACTACACAGCAAGATCTTCTCTCAAAAAAAATTTTTTAATGATATTTTTTATGAAATGTCAGACAATTTAATTAGGATTTTCATTCTGAGAGGTCCTGATGGAAATATGTAAAATAATGAAAGGTGTGGACTTCATAGAGAAGATAAGAAAATAGCAAAAACGGGATAAGAAAAGCATAGCTAAAAGTTATACTTGTAAAAAGACTGCAATTCCTAAGATTTAGCCAAAGTCACTCAAGACAGCACCATGCCAACATCCAGATTTACAATCCTTCCTTACCAGCCTCATCTCTAGAAACCTATAAACTGGTCCAATTAAAAGAATAAAAAGGGGCCGGGGAGTTAGCTCAGTGGTTCCGGCGCCTGTCTTGCAAGCGCAACGGCCAGGGTTCAATTCCTCAGTAACCACATAACAATACTGGGTGTGGAGACCCACACCCAGCAGCAACCAGTACCACATACCACAGTGCCGGGCGTGGTGGCTCACGCCTGTCATCCCAGCACTCGGGAGGCAGAGGCAGGAGGATTGTGATGTGAGTTGGAGGCTGAGCTCAGGGCCAGCCTGAACCACAAAGCGAGACCCTGTCTCAAAAAAACCTA
>PVIR01021725.1:0-29052 GCA_004026965.1 Petromus typicus
CTTAGCCCCATCCAGCTCCCGATGCGCTCTGGAGCTGCCCCTTCTCTGGCCACTCGGCTGGCAAAAGCAAGGCCTTCCTTCAGCTGCACTGCGAGGTAGCCACAGGCGGACAGGCACGAGTTGGCACAGTGCTAATGAAATACCTTGTAAATACCACACAGGCGGAATGCAAAACTTCCCTGTGCTCAGGAGATCTTGATACCTACTTGCACAGAGCCGCAGATTAATTTCTTTCACCATCAAAATCAATAGAAGCTGAGACAAGAGACAGACAAGGGAAGCATTTGCTTCTGAAGCCAGAAAACCAAAATTAGACCAATTATATTGTTCAAGAGCCTGGTTTTCATGGTGAGAGGCACCATATGAATCACAACCAGTGATTGACAGACTCATCTAACAGCAGCACTTAGCGGAGCAGTGAGGAAGGAAAGAGGCTCCCTCGTCTGGATATTGGAATTGATTTTATTCCTCCTTGAGAAGGGCAGGGATTCTGATCTCCTTCCCACGCTGTCCCCATGCTCTTCTGCTTCTATTCCTCAGGCACTGATGGGAAAGAGGCGCGCACAGGATTTCAGAGCTAACATGTGAGCAAGCTGCGTGTTATAGGCGAACAATCTGTGGCCAGGGGAAGGAATGCGACTGACCCAGCTGGTCAGTGGCAAACCCAGGGCAGGATGTGGGCAGGGACCCCCAGAGCGTGCTTGCTCCTCTCACCCACTCTGTGCCCAGAACCTGGGTGGAGATGAGTTCTTACTTGGGAAAGTCTGATTTCCTCAGGGGCCTTTCCCTTTAATTCATCCCCCTGGCGCTGAGAAGCTATACTACCAGGACTTAGCCATCAGAACAAAAGCTGTCAGTCGCTATGTGAAGGCTTTAGCTTGGCTTCCTATGGTGACAAAGGCCAAGGAACAAAACTACAGAGGAAAAAGAAGCCACTGTCATGGAATAGCATCTCTTCACAGAAAACATGCCGTGTGTGTATGTGTACTGTGTGTTTAATATATGTGTGTTTGTGTTTATGTGTGCACATGTATGTGTAAGAGCATATGAATGATATATATGTGTGTCTAACCACTGTGAATATGCATGTGAGTGGGACCTTTGTGTGGTGCAAGCGTGCGTGGATATATGCTTGTGTTCAGGGTGTGTATATGTGGGTATATATATATATTTTTTATGACTTCATAATGATGAAGGGGAAAAAGAAAGAAAATAAGATCATTGCAAAATGCTTTTGGCTGCCTGTGCCATGTCATGTCCCAAATAAAAGTTGTCCCCAGCACATACCCAACCCAGGTCCTCAGAAAGAGCTAGCACAGGACCCCTCAGTCTGTAGCCTCACTGGAGCCTTAGTGTCCAAAAACCTTGTCATTCTGCAGTGTCAGAGATCTCCTTTCCTTTGGCCTTTCTTTGGGTGTGGTGGATGGTCAACTCCTGGCCCTACATCCTAAAGAACAAACGGAAACTCAGAGAGACATGCACAGTAGGCAAAGTCACAGCACAACACACAGACATGCAGGTGACCTCTTTTCTATTTCAAAGAGAATCTCCACAGCTGCCTGTCCAGGTGGCAGCCAGTCTATCAGGAAGGGTGTCTGAATTTGCATAAAATGACCCATTTGGGGAAGATTGTTAAAACAGCTGCTGTGCAGGACACACAGATGGAAGTCACAAGATGTCGTCCTCAGGATCGTGCTGCCTCTTCTAAATGTGGGTCTTTTTGGAGAGAAGGTCTCACTACGTGCCCCACACCAACCTCAAAGCTGTGATCCTCTTGCCCCAGGCTTCTGAGGTAGGGGCAGGGATTGGAGCATGCACGACCATGCACTGCTCACGTGATTCACACGTGTGCTTGAACTTCTTGGCTCTTCTCTCTCAACTGCTGCTAATGTAAGAACTGTACTCAGGCAGCACCACCCTATGTCCTCGGACAGAGGCCGGCAGGGTGACACATGACTCTGTCATCCCATGACAGCACTGGGTTCAAGGACCTTGTCATTCAGAAGGTTCCGGTGTGTTCTGAACATCTAAGATTTCAGCATGTTGTCCTCAGAAGAATGTAAGATCTGTGAGAACAGACACCAGGTGATTTACCTCCACTTCCTCAGCACTGTCCTGGTACATGGCATGTGCATAAAGGACTGGAAAAACTGCTCACTATGTGCTCGCAAAAGATGGAGTCCGTTCTTGATAGGACAGAGCTGCATCTGGACAGAGGCCCTCGGTCACCTGGCCCAGTGGTTTGTCAAGAAGAGTCTGGATCAAGGATCTGGGGAAGGCTGCCTTGGGGCACTGAATTCAAAGTCAAAAAATTCATATTCAAATAGGTATTTCCTGCCCAAACAGGAAAGGCATCTTGGCTGTGGGTAAGGATTGAAGCCTCCTGGAATGATTTCCAGTCAGCAGAATTACTATCTTGGACCTGTAACAGCTCAAACTGACGAATTCCTTTTGGGGGCATGGCCATACTTAATGAAAAAGGAAATCAGTGAAGCCTTTTTCGCACATATTGAAGGCTGCACCTAAAGACTAAAGCTATTAAATCAAAATGTCCTTTGAGCTGACAAGGGTGAGTGGGAGAAAAATTCTGCTTGACTAATTTCCACTTCCAGCAAAACAACCTGAACTTTCTTTGCATTTGTGTGGAGACCATCTTTGCTTACTTCATGCATCCTGATCACTGTCACCTGGACCACCTTTCCCCACACACCTGGACTTACCAACACACCTGGACTATGGAATGTGTTTATTCAGAGTAAGCCTCGGCTGCATGTCACTGGTCACTGGGGCCCCAAACTCTCCCAAACATTAGGTCTATGTAATAGCTCATGGCTGAAAGTTCCTCAGAAGGGGAAAGGATTTCTGCAAGAATTTGGCATCCCAGACAGACGCAATAAAACAGAGAGGACCCACTCAGCAGAACTGCTGGCAGGCAGTCATTTAGCCTAATGCCCATCTCCTTCCACACACTCAGGCAGGGACACAGAGCAGGAGACAGTCTTGTAGAATGAAGGCAGTGGAGGCTTCCAGGCAGGGAGACCCTGTTTCCGATCCTTTCTCCATCACTTCCTGGACCTGTGCTCTTGGCCCACATACTGACCAGTCTGAGTTTTTCTTTTCTTACCAAAGAATTACAAGCACCAACTTCACGAGCTCTTATAAAGACTAAAGGAGATGCTACTCCTCAAGCCTCTGAGACTGACTGTGACACTGGGTGAGTGATGTTAGGGTCACTACTAGGATTTCTATACAAAGTGTCACTTCAAAGCCTGTAAGTTTAGCACATTTTGAGGAAGCAAATATTGCTACAAAATTAACAAAGAAGATTACAAAGCCCAAGTCATCCTAACCAAGGGGATACATGGAAAGAAATAACTTTCCAAATATTTTCTAAGCAACAATAAGTTCGCTATAATAGTCATGCACTAGAGATGCTATATAATTTGGGGAATCAGATGCCCCCCAGACTTAATGCTTAACCAGCTGTGAAGACTCTTTATTACAAGGCATCTTCCTGAGTTTTCTCACATAAAAGGTATATCAAGCATACACACACACACACACACACACACACAGAGTTGATCAATAACCTTAAGGTTTATTTTTTTTTTCTCTCCTCTGAGAACCAGGAAGGGTAGAATTAAGAGAACTAGCTTAGGGAATTTCTACACAGAATTGTAGAAGACACCACTTAATGAGATTAAAATTGAGTTTGTCAAAAGATGACTAGATGATGTATTATAGACTGTAAATTTAGCACTAATTCCAAAACCCTCATGCATTAGCAATTCCTATGAATGCATTTATTGGTAAGCTGTACATCAAGGAACAAAGAGTCTATTGACAATAAAGCTATTTTGGAGAAAGTTTGTCTCCCAACAGAAATAAATGCATTTAAAACAGCTATTGACCAGGTTTCTGCTATTTACTCAACCCTCTGAATTTGGTTTCTGGAAGTGCATTTATAAACGGCCAGTAACTGTCTCTTTTTATTAGCTATTTACAAGGAAGAGCATAAACTTCTAAAATAAAGCATCTGTGTTAAAAACTGTGTCGTAAACCTGTTAGTTGTGGGTGGAACTGATTCCATCCTCCTCCTCCTTTTGTTTCATCAGTTCCAGAAAGTTCCACAGGAGCCGGCACAAAGGCCTAACCCCAAAAGAGCCCCACTCTGAGGCCATTCTCAGAGCTGAAGCAGAAAAGCCTGGGGTCAGCAAGTGAAGCACAGATTCAAGGGCACAATGCCCTTCAGAAGCACTGCTCTGGGGCTCCGTCTTGCTGCACACGCACAGACAGGTGTGACACCTCGAGTCCCCTCTGTGTCACAGGGTCCGCACTAACACTGCCAGGTGAAGCCTGTGTTGGCAGGAAAGGAGTACCTTCCTACTCATGTGTGACCAGGCCCTGAAGCAGAAGCTCCCAGGTAAAGGTGACAGACAGCTCCAAGACGGTCCCTCACTGGACACTCAGTGTATGACATGTCATAATTAAATGAGATATTTGATAGCCACGACAATGAATGTCAGAAGAACACAGGTTTTGAAGTCAGATGAATTATAACTCTGGCCCTTATTATCTGTGTGCTCTGAGCAAGTGACAGAAACATTCTGAGACGGAGTTTTCTTGGCCAAAGAAAGAGAGACAATAATATATAGCTCATGACAGTGTGTCGCAAATGAGCAACTTTATGTAAAAACACCCAATCTCATTTCTTTCATATCAGTCAATTCTTAACATCTGACACATTCTTAAAAGAAGTTATGTCCTGAAAAACACTAAGTTACAAAGCAAAATACTATCATAGTTACCAAACATAGCTCTCTGCAATAAAAATATCTATATATAAAGTAGGAGAAAATGCATAAAAATGTCAGCCATGATGCCTGTATATAAAAGAATTGTTAAGTGTTCTTTCTTTCCAAATTTTATTTTAAGAAGAAAGTATTACTTTTACAATGTGAAAATTGTACAGTTTTAGTAACACAATTAGGCCCAAGAGTTCTTGGAAGACACATTTTGTCTGGAGGTGGGTGGCTTTTCATGCCACCAACCAAAGTGGGTAGAGTTGCTGCCCTTGTGGTCATGGAGACCCTCACCGAAGACACACAGTGGCTGCGTCTGGGTAGGTTCACACGTAAAGGACTTTCAGGGAGAAGGGCAGGGATGGAAAGGGCTTCTGGAAACTGAGCAGAAAAAAAGAGTCAAGTCTTGGGTCTCACCCATCTGCAAACCATGGCTCAGCCACTTGCCAGTGAAGAACACCCCTAACCAGCATATTCGAGGTCCCCGTGTGTAGACCAATGGCTCCAGAACCAGCTACACACAGTGCAGTTCAGCTGCCCCCACAGATGAGACACACTGCTCCCGCCACTTGTCAATGGACAGAAACCCGATTTACAGCAAGCCCCGGTTTCCGTTATGTACCATTCAGATGCCATCTTGACTACAGCAGCAATAAGGAATAAGTAGCTTTGGCTTTCCCTTTCACTGCCAAGGAGAAGACAAGAGCCCATTGGGCCATACATCCACATGAGATTCAAGAGCCCATCAAAGAATTTCTCAGGAAATCAACAGAGTATAGGAAACGGTCAACCAGAAGATACAATGCCAGGCTGTACGCACTGATCTGAGGCGGTACTAGACACAGCATATATTCCATCTGGGAATCCTCCCGAAGTCCTTCATCAAGATGGTGCAATAGGCAGCCTCCTCTGAAGGAGTTTTCTCAACAGTGAGCACTGGACTCTGTTCAACAAACCACAGCCCAGGCCCTGCCTCAGGGTGGAATATTTGAAACCTGCCATTCAGGTAGAACTTCAGGGTTCTGCAAGCCCAGCCTCCTGACTAGATTGTGAGGCCAGGAACCCCCACTGCTGCTTGATGCCATTGCCTGATACACAGCTTTAACTGGCAGCTTCTCACTTGCTCTTGGGCTCGGGTGGAGATGGAATATTTCACCACCAAAGAACACGACGAATGCTAAATGCTGAGGAGCTCTCCTGAGCTCTCTTGGGTTCTTAGCAATCTCACACAAGCCCAGACAGCTCCAGCTGGGCTCCATCATCACATGGAAATGGTCCATCTAGGACTGAGTCAGCCAGGATGTCCAGGAGTTGGCCGGCTCCACGCGCAGTGGCCAACCTGCTGGCAAGAACACAATCCTGCGCCTTTCTTTACACCTCGACCCACAATTTAAATTGGTGCCAGTTGGAGCCAGGTATCAGCCTGGTTTACCAATCGCCTCACAAAAGCTGAACACAGACAGTCCACCAGGGCACAATTACTCACCTCAAAGACAGGCTCTTCTGAATCAAAACTAGAAGAGGGTGATTGGCCCGATGGGCTGAATGTCATATGGTGCTGACTGGTAGACAAGCCACTCATCACACAGGTCTTGCTTCATTCACCTTTATCGATTCCTCGTGAGAGCAAATAATCTACCCACTTGGTCAGGATACTGATAACTAAATAAGGGACTACGAAGAATCCCCAGTGGAGGGACAAGGACTATAGCAATAGCTTGCCAGGGCAGTCTTGGCCACTCATATTGTCCCCACAGCAAAGGGTCTTTTAAATACAAATCCTAAGACACCTGCTTTAAGGCTGAGATGGGCAGCTGGGTTTGGTGCTTGACACATACTGAATGTAATACCCAGCAGCAAAGCCTGTTACCCAGAGCCACAAAGCAGGAAGAGCCAAGGAAATGTGAGAATAACAGAAGATGAAGTGGGTCATGAGACTGCAGGTGCCACCCCAGCACAACGATCACAACTGCAGGGTGTAACATGGTGCCTATGGTGCCACGGTGCCTATGGCCCCTACGGTGCCTAGTCTCCAGCCACACGGTGGCCCTGATACGAGGCCACAGAGATGTCTTAACAGGTGCTCCTGCAGACTTCTTTCCAATCTTTGGATATCACTGGAAATAATACCAGTAGTAGTCAAGAAATGAGATAATTCATGAAAAATATTAAGCACAATAAGTGCTAGAAATGTATAGTACTGTTATTTCATCACACAGTAAAATATTAATAAGCAAGTCAACTTAACACATTAAGCTTATAGCAAAGAAAGACACAACTTAGACTTTATTTCCATTTCAGACCATTTACAGCCCAAATAACATAGTTCATATTCCCCTGACTAGGGGAATTCCACACGTCTGTCACAGAGACTAGGGCGATCTTACATTTAAGCCAAAGTGAACACAGAATTCTCTGCTGCTGATGTCGTGGGCACAACGGTGGCTTTTCATGAGGCCTTTCTGAGCTGCTGGTATCCCATGATGCCAGCGCCTCCTTCACATGACTACCCACATCTTGGAGGACAAGTGTTTCACACGTACATCACAATGGCTCGAAAATTAATCTTGGGAGACAATTTCAGAAATGTACTTTCTACCTCAAAACTTCCCTTTTAAAGGCATCACCACACCACTGAGAAACACTGAGCTTTAATGCCATCGTGTGTGTGTGCGTGTGCGTGTGCATGTGTGTGTGTGTGTGTGTGTGTGTGTGTGTGCGCGCGCGCGCATGTGCATACCTTATAAGAAAGATCTGGAAGCACAGAATCAAGTTTACTTAAAAGCATGAAAGTTACATCCTTGGAGGACTCAACAAAGCTTCGAGAAGACTGAAGAGCCATTTGCCAAAGTCCCCCATGGGTTTGTAAGGAATGTCTGCTTGAACTTCCCTAGCTTCTTGACACTTGGTGTGTTCGGTCTCCTTTAATTCATAACACAACATGCAAGGTAGCGATTATCATCCCATATTACAGATGAGCTAAGACAAAGGCAGACAGTGGCACCATCTGCCCAGAAGACTGCACACCCATGGCTCTGTCCCAATGCCCACACCCTCTTCTCTGCTACATGCTGCTGCCTGGAGCACGTCAGCAGGCACTAGGCTTTATAAAGAAAATGTTCATTTGATCAGGAAACATGTAACATAATCACTTGTGTTCCCAGGGGACAATCTTTCTGAAAGGAAAGAGGCAGTGAAAGGGGACAGAAGGAGAAAACGAAGGAAGAGAGACAGACAGACAGACAGACAGACAGAGAGACAGACAGACTTCTCTTAAGTGCAATACTTACCAAATATCATGGTTAGTAATTAATTTCACTTCAAACAGGGGCCTACAGCTAATATGTGAGTAAGTGAAAGAAAAAAGAATGTAGAAGAATCAGAGGAAAAAAGCACTAAAGAGACAAAGGAATGGAGAGAAAAACCCCTCAGAAAACAGAAGTTTGTGTGCTTTGTTTCTCTTCAAATAGTAGAAGTAACTTCCTTATCAGCATGACTCTTGAGACAGACCTCTAAAAACATCTTTTAAGGCAAAGAAATGAGGCCCTGTACTATTTGGGGGGTTTCTATATTAACTTAAGTCTTGCAAATCCAATAAGATTTCCTGACAGCATCCCAGGGGAGCTCGCTGTCTCCGACAGCAGCAGGAAGATTTACACTAACTGGAAACGGCTTTCCGCGGGGCCTGCTCCAACCTCTCCATCCATCCAAATAGGATTCTAACTAACACAGAAGCAGAAGAAAAAGTAGGAGATAGGGGTGAGTGCCAGTGAATTCCTGGCATGGACACAAGTGGTGTATCCTAACTCTTTTTTTAAAAAAAGCATCAGAATACGTAGATCTTGGTGTTACAAGAAAAGGCAGAGAAACACAAAGGTATCATCCCTAGACCCACAAAAGCTCAGAAGATGCCAGAGCATTCAGCAACAGAGATTCTGAACCCAGCCACAAAAGGGTCTGCTGTCTGCTGATGGGAAACACATGCCTTGTTTTGCAGAAAGACCAGCTTCTGATCTTCTGAGTGTATTGTAGGTACTAAAATAAGACGACAAAGGATGCTTTATGGGTCTTTCCAGATGGACGGCAGAGTCTCACAATGCCAGCTGAAAAGAATTCAGTGTGAATCTGAGTCTCATGCCAAGGCAGGCAGGGGAGCAGAAGGGCAGGCAGGGTAGAAAGGTCAGTGCTGTGAGGGCCACCACATCCTGGGCTGGCAGATGGAGAGGAGCCTGCTGAGGAGGCCCAAGGGAAGGGTGAACCATGGGCAGTGGACAAGGCTGAAAATCGGACAGTGAGCCAACAAGCCTCCGTCGAGCAAGAATAGTCAGTGCCTGGACCGTGAATGGGGTCTGATTAATAGGTCCTGGGACCTGGACAAGAGACAAGAGGCAGGGAAAATCTAGGGGAAGAATAAAATTTACTTGACCTTCAGCTAGAAACACCAATTCTAGTAGACAGAAACCTCGTTGGCTGTTCCTGGTCAACACTAAAAGAAGGGCTGCCTCAGGAAAATATAATGCAAGCCACATATATAATTTTAAATTTCCAGTAGTTACATTTACAGAAAGTAAGAGAAATAAGTGAAATTAATTCAATATTACATTTAGCTTAACTCATATGCATTAATCAACTTTCCTGTTGCTCAGACACAGTAACAGACACCCAAAATTTAATGAAGGTGCGATTTGGCTGCAGTTCCAGGAAATCTGGTCCTTGGAAAGCCATTTCCAAGGCAGACACACCATGGACAGAGCAAAAGCTGCTTGGTTCATGGTGGTCAGGGAATACAGCAGTAAAACAGCGTAAACAGAAGGACAAGGAATCATGTAAAGGATCCAAGGTCGCACCTCCATGACCCTTCCGGACACAACCAGGTGGGTAATCTACTGATTAGGTAGGTATTTATTAACCAATGAACTTTACATATTAGGATTAACGTTGATACTACATATCCAAAATATTTAATAGGTAATCAAAATGAAAATTATTAACAATAAATTTGACTTATTATTATTAAGGAGATAGTATTTTCTATTTTGTGTATTATCTTGGTAAGTAATTTATATATCCACACTCCACATGCCTGTAGCTACATGTAGCCAGTGGCTTACAGACTGGACAAGGCTGATCTGCACACAGACACTTTGCCTTCCCCGAATTTTATTTAGACAGATACAAAGCCCTGAAGAAGTATACAATCAACAAGAATTACCTTCAAATCCAGATGAAGGAAAGTTGAGGGAACAACTGAGGAGCTTTTTAAAAATACTCTCACAAAAGGGGAAAAAAAAGTTGGGGACAAGCCGACCCTCTGTTTGCTGCTGAGCAGAACAGCAAATGACAGCTGCTGTGAAATGGAAATGAGAGCTCACTCTCTGTTCAGAACAGGTCACTACAGCTCTTTAACACACAGGCGGTGAGTGCTGGGGTCGCCACCAAGGAACATGGCACATGATGCAAGGTCAGTGCAAGAGGACTGAGACTTACCCAAGGAGACAGGCCCCTCCCTGGAGCAGCCAGAGCTGTCAGAGGAGATTTCTGTCTGGAACCGCGCACAATCTTCTAGTCCTCTCTTCGCATGACCTTGAAAGTGCGTATGTATGTGCGTTCTCCGTTGTGGTTGTGCTAACAGGAGCCATCTTCCCAGCCTGCTGCCTCCACACATTGGCAAGAAGACAGGCTGCCCTGGAGGAAGGGCAGACATAGGATGAGCCCAGCCACCTCATCAGGGTGGCCTGGCACTGCCATCGTCACTGGGAAGCCATTAGACCATCAGCTTTTGAGACACACACAGCTGTATCTGAAACCACGGATATTCTTCTTGTCTTCAGACAACCCCAAAGTATGTTCCTTGGAATCTCCCACTCATGAACGAGGTGAAGAGCCCAACTCTGAGCCCTGTGCCTAAGGAACAAGAGTGCTTTCCTGTGCACCTATTTTGCACTTGAGTAACACCGCACAGCCAGTGGGCGCTGGCTCATCACTGTCACCCTCACATAAGTGCACACATGCACGTGCACCTGCACAGACGCCCCTACGGTGAAACAGAATCTGCCCATTAATTAATAGACCAGGCACTGACCACAACCTGAAACTCCATGGTCAGCTATGCTGGTTGTGTGACTCTGGGAGACTACTTGACTTCTCTGAGTTTCCTTTACTAAAATATGGAGCTAATAACCTCACAGAGATATGTGAGGCTCAAGATGAGTTCATGTACTCAAATGAGTCCATTTGAAAGTAAAATAAGTCTACTGGGTCTGGAACATGCTGAGAACTATAAAAGTGACTGCTATATTATAAAAGTGACTGCTACCATTATTTGGAATCCAATAACTGAAAGCTGTGATTATTACTAGTATTATTAAAATATTTACTCTTTCAAAGTTTTCTTCAGCTATTACTTCATTCTGCTATTTTTTTTCCTGATCAATCACTACACCAGTCCCCTACCAGCTGCGCACTAGAAGCACTCACACAGACCACAGACATGGACCTGATGTCCCTCCCTGGGCAGCAACTGCTTTCTCTTCCTCTTCTTAACATGATCATTGTGTGCAACTAGCAGTCTCCATATTTGGCCTTTTCCTTCTATTCATGCTTCCTAAACATTAATGCTTAGATGCATGCCTGGAACATTAGACAAAAGGTGCCTTTGGATTCAAGAGGTCTGCACTGGGGCCTGAGACTCTTTTTGCAACAAGTTTTTACACACTGTCCATACTTCTGGTCCACAGACTGTGCTCTACACAGCACTGATGCAGACCACCCTGCCCCTCAGTCCCGGGCACACAGTCCTGGGCACTCTGGCTCTGAACTGACAGAAGCAGTGTACCTGTCCCTGGAGTTCAGCTGCCTCTTCTGCAGCTCACCCACCCACTCAGAACAGGGAGCTGCTCTGGGCCCAAGGAACACTTTCAAGCATAAGTGTCTCCCCTTGAAGTCCCAGAAAAGCTGTGTCTCCATAGGGCTCCACTCTGAAATCAGGAAACACTGTGCCGAGGTGACCAGCAGGTTACAAAGTGTAGACTAGAAATGGTGCACAGCCAGGACAGGAGGCTTCTCGGAGGTCATGTGCTCACCAAAGGAAGGGCTCAGAATGCCCAGAAGTTGGCTCTTTCTTGTGGGGTGGACAACTACCCTGGACTTGAGAGAGAATCAGTCATCCACTTTCTGCCATCCACTTCCCAGCAGACACAGGACACATCTGATCCATCTCAGTGATGGGGAAAGCATCAGGAAATAAACTCTACTGACGTGACAAAATCATACCTTCACTAACTGTGTATGAAGGGAGAGTGTATGGGGAGAAGAGAGTACACACCATGCAGAGCCAGAGGACATGGATTTAATCCTTACATTTCATTTATATATTAAAACCAAAAATGAGCTCTTACTATGCACTGGTTCTAAGAAAACACAATTTTTCTACCCCATGACATTATCCTCTTGGGAAGGAATGCAGATGACACACTTGCACGCACTAGACAACAATACTCTGTGAGTACTGTTAGGCGCTCCTATGAAAAGACAAAGTTGGGCAAAGGAATAGAATATCAAAGCAGGGAGGGTGAGAAGAAAATTAGTCCCAAGGTGGTGAAATTTCAGCAGAGATATAAAGAAGTGGGAGAGACAGAAACATGCAGACACTTGAAGTTAGAATATTCCAGGCATTGGAAAGAAATAGTAAGAGGCCTCATGTGAAGATGGGGAAGAGGTGGGGAACACAAAGCCACTGGAGGTAGATAGTAATGTCCAGAACCACAGGAGGAGATGTGTGTGTGTGTGTGTGTGTGTGTGAGAGAGAGAGACAGAGAGAGATGTAAACCACCCAGAGGGCTTTGTATAGGACAGTGGTGTGATCTGACCCACAAGTACTGCTGCCTGGAAAAGAAACAGGAGGAGACCGAGTGGAAGTCGAGGGACCAGCTGGGCACTTGCACTCCGGTGAGAGCGGCACAGGCCAGGGTGGGGGATCCCAGAGCGACAGCAAACAGACGGTACAGAAGAAGGAACAAGGGCAGCACCTGGAAGCTTGTACGGCAAGCAGCTAACGATCTCCAAAGACCTCCACATCCTAATCCCCCAAATCAGGGAATGTTGTTTCCAACAAAGGATGCTGCAGATGGGATGAAGAAGAGGATCTTGGCCTGGGAGATTGTCCTGAATTATCCAGGGCTGGGTACATTTGCTGCAGCAGTAAAAGCTCCAAAAGGCTCATCATCCCAGCCTCCTAGAGAAGCGATGGAGACAGGAGAGTCAGAGAAGAGAGGTGACGACGAAAGCAGAGGGCACAGTGGTATAGGCCACAAACCAGGGAATGCAAGAAACCTCCAGAAAGTGGAAAAGCCAAGGATACAGCACCAATACCACTACCCAAGTCCCTGCCAACCCACCATGGACACCTAAACTCTACAACTCTGGAAACACAAATTTGTGCTGCTCTCAATTAAGTGTTGTTACATCCCAGTGCCTCATGTACTCATAGCTAGAACTGTGAGATGACTAAATCAGGGTGTGGGTAGCGCCAACTAACAGACTTGCAGCCTGGATGGAATAAAAAAGGAAAGAAGGAAGTCATGATGCTTACCACCTGTGTGCCATGGACTGTTTCTCCTCTGCCATTCCCTCTGCCACGTTACCCTGCCTTGGAGCCAGCTGACTACAGATGGAAAGCTCTACAAACTATGAGCCAAAATCTTTTCCTCTTTCAATTTGTGGGTGTCAGGTATTTTGTTCCAGTAAGAAGAAAGTAACTAAGATATCCACTACAGTAGTGAAAGAAAACTAATGTAACCTACACTCTGTGGCACCTTTTTAAAGCCAGTCAGCATTCTTGAGGTTATCCTGGCCTTGAGGGGCCCATTACCCTTCCAAAGGGAGGCACCAAGTAGGCAGAGGAAATCAGCTCAGAGGAGATCAGAGCTTCAAGGGACCTTGCCCAAATCCTTTAATTTCTCTGAGTTTCCTTGTACCTCAAGGATAAAGGGAGACATTTTATGCAGGTGTTCAATGGAAGCCATTCACATCAGGCATTTGTTTTTCTGATAAATCAGCCTCTAACCCAAACGAAATGGTAGTTATTTCTCACAGAGACCTTTTAAAGTCTTCTGTCTCCACAAGGCTCATTATGGCCCATCAGGCTCCACAGAATGTAGACAGTAGCATTTAAGGCAATAAATGGCTACAATTTTCAAGGAAACACCAGATCACTCTGGACATGTCCAATTAATTGACCTATAAGGAAAAATCCACCTCTGTATTCTCACAAGCCGATGCTCTCTCCTCCATTCCAATCTCGCCAGACTTCACTGCAATGAGCTGATATCCAACAATCAAGCACTAAGCAAAACCTTTTGATGTCCTGATGAGTGATTGGTGAGCGTGCAAGGGCCTAAGAGCCACTGTACAAACCTTAGCAGTCCAGCCTGGCACCAGCACTCTGGGGAGCATGGAACATGAGATGAGGCTGCAGTCACAGACCTGTTCTTCCTACAACCATTCATCCACCCAGGGAGAGAGTCTTCCCAAGGTTAGAGTCCTGTGGGTTGAGTCCTGCCACTAAAGAGTGGCCTTAGGCCAATTCCTACACCAATCTGATTCCAGCTTCATCACCTAAAAATAGGGGTTACAAACATGGAAAGCACTTTGAAAAATGCTGACAGTCACCAAGGGATCAAGAACAGATTCACTTAACTGTTGTTGTTAGTGCTATTTAAATTGCACTCGATTTTTAATTCAACTTCATTAATAAAATCTCCATTTTACAGAGAAAGTAGAATCCTTCCTCTTCTGAAAGCTCTAAGAAATTTAGGTAGGGGCCAGGGATTTAGCTCAGTGGTTCCAGTGCCTGTCTTGTAAGCCCAAGTGCACAGGTTCGATTCCCAGGAACCACATACAATACTGGGCATGGAGACTCACACCCAGCTGCAATCAGTACCACATACCACAGCGCTGGGCGTGGTGGCTCACACCTGTAATCCCAGCACTCGGGAGGCAGAGGCATGAGGATTGCTGTGATGTGAGTTTGAGGCTGAGCTCAGGGCTAGCCTGAACTACAAAGTGAGAACCTGTCTCAAAAAAAGAAAGAAAGAAAGAAGGAAAGAAAGGAAGGAAGGAAGGAAGGAAAGAAGGAAAAAATAAATAAATAAATAAATAAATAAATTTGGGCAGTGCCTTCATTACCTATCTCCATGTCTCTTCCAAGGCAAACATGCAATTGCTTTACCATAGCTCAGCATAGCTCAGCCCTCAGAACTTTCTATCCTCTCTGCTTCTCTCAAATGCACTTATGTTCGATCACAGTTCTTGTAAACTAAGGCCCTCAATGGAATATAGTGGTCTGACCTATGTCAAATATAATGGTATCATTATAGATTAAATATTTAGCACTAAACAACTGATAATCATTGTTTCAATTATCCCAGAGAGTACAAATATCCATGACAGGTTTCGGTGTGAAATTTCAGTCCCCCAGGTGACATAGTCACTGCTTGGAATAATTATTTAGGTCCCAGAACCTTTTGAGAAACAAAAATTGAAATCTCTTCCTTGGCCCTGGGTGCAATAATATGTGTAAAGTGATTACACATGCTCATTCCTTGCAAAAATTTGCCATCAAGCAAAGGAGATTATTTTAGTAAAATTATATTTCCACAAGAGGATTTACACAAGAAACATATGATTACTTATAGAAATGCAACTGGGGAAAAAAGGAGCTATGTAAATATTTCTACATTCACAAGTGTGAAGATGAGTGAAGGTCTCTAATTGTACCTTCTAAAAACATTATGTATTCTCTGTGTACAAATCTAGGAAACCCAAGAATGCTCCAGATCTACTGTTCATGAGGTGAGGAGAAAGGGCCCTGGGCTTCTGCCCAACTCTGCCTGACACTGTCCGACCTTGAGAAATCACCATTCCTTTGGCTACAATTTCCCTGTCCATAAAAACAGGAGATGGAATTATGTCAAGGATTTTCAACCTGTTGTCTAGAGACAGGTAAATCAGAGGAGATGTCTATCCACTGAAGGTTTAAAGACAAGGATACACCCATTTGTGGGGTAAAAGAGCCATAATGTTTTTAAAATTGTAGGTACTGTGATTAACAGCTCTGTCTAATAAGTAATGCCCATAAAAATTGCTAATATGTAAAAACTTAATGTATACTTTATAAATACTCTTTAGGAATCATAAAATTCCCATGAAGTAGATAGTATTTCTGCCTCTGTTTTGCTAATAAGAAAGCTGAAATTAAGAAAGAGCAGATAACTTGCTTGAAGTCACCAAGTGTGTAAACAGCAGACAGAGGAGTTTCACACAGGCCAGAACTCATGGGGCTTGCTCTTCTCCTCCATGTTACTCCACTGCTTCCCACTCAGCCCAGACACCAGGTAAATGGACTAGCAGATTATCATGCCACAGTGTGGAACTGTCTTTAATTTGCCCATCTGTAATCTAGACTTTGTCCAAACTCCACAGTGGCTGGAAGGGACTGTTCCCTCAAATTAGGAGATCTACAGACCAGTTCAGCATGAGTCGCCCTCCTGTTTGCAGAGCTGCTATCTCTGAGAGCTGATAATGCAGCAGAGACAGCAAGAGGAAAATGAAGGTGGTCACACTTATAAATAAACCACACTTCAGGTTTGTGCTAATACTATTTCTGTTTGCATCACCTTCAGAAAGCAGGAAGGCCTGAGTATGCGCCAAAGGCTCAGATCAGAGAGAATGCTACAGGTAAAAATTCATTTCTTATTAAGTTTTTATATTCAGACTCATAAATTATCTTGTTCAAGTGTTTCTGCTTATGCAGCAAAGTTGTCTTCCTTTACATTTCCATTCTTTAGAACTGTGACAGGGACTTAACTTCTCCTGACCTTCTATATCTTCATTCTAAACTAGAGGACAATGGGCTTTCTATGAATTAATATGCTTGGAGACCCTTTAAAAGCAGAAGGTGGGCATGAACCACAATGATCACATGTGCTTGCAAATATCTGCATACCTAGAAAAAGTAGTTTACATTAGCAACAGAAACTAATGCAGAAAGTTAGTTAGAATAAACAGCAAGTAGTGAGATGATTTTTTGTTTTGTTTTGATTTTGGAGGAATACTGCTTTATTTCAGAATCCAAGACTTGGATATATGCTGGAAAGATCTAGGACCAGAGCGTGCAGCACGTGGACAACCCAGAAATACATGCGTGCTCTCCCTCTACGATCTTACACCAAATTCTCTCAGTGGGAGTGGCTTCACTGCTCCACTTCTGCCCGCTGGACCAGAGGGAAGAATATGCCCTTCACTTCACGCATCCTTTGTTCAAGCCACCAGGCAAGAAACTATCTTCTCCTTCTCAATTCCAGCTCCAACATCCGAAGGAATAGAGTAAGAAAAGCTGCTAGACCAACCATGGTGGTCGGTACAAGAGGACCCTAAAGCCACTCAGCTGCTACCATGGCAACTATGGAGGAAGCAACTTCCAGAACTTGGAATGTAGTTAAAGGGGAGGCCACGCAGGTACAAGGAAATAAAATAGTATGTGTCCCCTCTGTACTTTTTTTTTCTTTTTTTCAGTTTTTTCCTTAAATGGGCAGAAATTTCCTGGTTCACAGAATCTAAGTCCTTACCATTGCCACCTAAAAGCCTGGGGACCCAGCCCTGATCTCCGATCTGTCTTCTCTGAGGACTTCCACCTTTCTGTCCTCGGTTCTAGTCGCTGTCCCTGCTCTTCATCGATGCAGTGGCAGAAGTTCTCTCCCACATCAAGAACTTTGCCCAAGGTCACCTGCACACTGTCCCTCCATCTGCCGCCAGCTCAAGGCCTGTGCACTTGATGCTCACTCTCTGGACTGATCACCGCTGCAGTGACAGGGTTGGCAGCTTCCAAGCTCATATTTTCTTCTTTCTCATCACACAATGATGTGAATAATGTCTTAATAAGGACAGAGTCTGTCTTTCCAGTTTGTATCTAATTCCACTGGGCCTGGTACAGTCTCCTGCAACAGTGAATGCTCAAAAAAATACTTAATGTACATTTTCAGGTGAAAAAAGGAACTTGTGAACTAGGTCAAATCCTAAGCTTCCAAATGCAATAGTATCCAAAGGGAGGAGTGGCCTAGAATCAAATAAAGTGTTTCTCACACCTCATTTTCCAACTCAAAACACTTGCATAGACAGGAACCAATTGGCAGGTGATGGCTGGCAAGGAAAACCCAAAGGCATAAGGGATGCTTTGTTACTCCACGGCAACCCTGCAAACAAAATCAAACTGTGGTCCACCAGAAAGCAGAGCTCTTGCAGTCAGAGAAGCCAAGTCCATGTTCCCACCCCCAGTGCTTTTCTAAAAACGGGCTATTATTAGCCACCCATCTGAAAACCAGAAATCTCAAAACATCAACGCTCTGTTTAACCCAAAATCAAAAGATATATCACCAAATGCTGATTGCTTAAGGCCCACAGCTCCCCATGAAATGTAAATAACTCTTTCTGTAGTTTTAAAACTAACTTTGGTTTTGGAATATGATTGGCACGTAGTAAATTTATATATTTTTTCCTTTGAATTGACATTTAAAAATGATAGTCACGGATCATACCAGGTGGTAGGGAGGGGCGTCCTCCTAGTTTATAGACACAAACTGAAATGCACTGACATGTAGGAAATATACTGAAACCAAAGCCAAGCTCTGAGAGTAAAATATTCACCTCCAAATGCCTGGAAATACATATCCTCGAATGGAATATACCTAAGAAGAAATCCTATATATATAGTCTTGTTTTCACTTGAAAAAATAAAACCTAATTCTACTGGGTGGAGAACAAATTTAAAGCATGCCATTATTTTCAACACTGCATCAATACTGCTTGATAACAGGGCTATAGACACTTCTCGTTCTGAAGTCTTCGGGGAGACTTTAGGTAATCTGCTCTACTCATCCAGCTCTTAGCTCAAAGAGTGGAACTGCCACGTAGACACAAAAGTGTCCCTATATTTGCTAGTTCTTTCCAAGGAGGTTTCTTCTTCAGATACATAAATATTATTTGTTAATAAGGTAACTAATGATGCACTTTTTATTTTATTAAATTCTATATTTTAAAGTCAAGGAAAAGAACTTACTCATAGTAGAAACTAAAAGTAGAGAAAAACCCAGAAAGAAGAAAATAAGCACTTTCTTTATCACTCCAATGTTTCATTTCTAATACTCTGGGGCTAGTGCAGGACACATGGTCTCTGTTCTAGGAAATTAATAACCAACCACACACCAGTCATGATGTTCAACTTTATTAATACTGCCATGTAAAAGTACAGGGTAGAAAGCTACGAAAATCATGGTGGAACCTCTCAATCTAACTCATAGTTTGGTATCCATGCCCTTGTATTTTTTTTCAAAACAACTGTTAAACATAGATCATTTTTTACCCACCTGGGTTGGATAATGCACACTGTTACAAAGTGCAAATTTCTATCACAATTTCCAAAGCTAACTTCCACAAACAAAGGTGGTGTTTGTTTCAGCATTTCCCTCAGAAATCCCAGGAAACAATGGTAGGCCTGCAAGCCACCACCGCACTACAATTGGCCACAGATGAAACTGAGAAATCATGTTTTCCGAATCTCTCTGAAGCAGTCAGATAACCCCTGGCCAAAAAGCAGCCACTACTGAGAGATGGATGAGGTCACCACACGATCTCAATGCCACAAGGGAACACGTGAAAGAACATAGTCCAGATTTTTCTTTTTAAATTCAGAGCCAATGGTCATCCACACCGTCTCTGGCTTGGTAGATAAGACTTCTTAACAATGTCTTTTGAAAATCTCTCCCTACACACATACTTGCCCTGCTCCTAGGAATGTAGATACCATGAACCAGGATGACTGAACTCCATATCCAATGAAAAGAGAACTAAGACAGGGTGTTCTAGGTGGGGCTATGTCCCCAGGTGACCTCTGCCTACACAACTCATGTTCTGACCCTGTTACTCCCTCCTCACTGTTTTAGACACAGAACCTCGGAGTGCTTTTCTCAGTTCACACCAAAATAATACACTCAAATAATGTGAAGTGAAATAAATGAGAAACATAAGCTTAAATGAATACAAAAGTGTCTCTTATATAAGTAAGCTAGATTACAGATAAAGAACACAATAAAAGATAGTTAATAGGAAATAACGAGATAGATCTTTCTCAGATGAGAAAGGGATCAAGAGACAAGAGGAAAGGAATGGGAGGAGAGGAGGATGAAAAAAGGAATTAATATGTGTTTTATACATGTACCAATTTATATAAGAATTGTGGGTAAGGGATTTAGTGGTTCTGGCACCTGCCTTGCAAGTGCAAGGTCCTGAGTTTGATTCCCAGTAACCACATACAGCATTGCTGGGCATGGTGACTCACGCCCACCAGCAATCAGAACCACATACCATAGTGCTGAGTGTGGTGGCTTATGCCTGTAATTCCAGCATTTGGGAGGAAAAGGCAGGAGGATTGCTGTGAATTCAAGGCTAAGCTCAGGGAGAGCCTGAACTACAAAGCAGGACCCTGTCTCCAAAAAAATAAAAAGAATTGTAAACACTATGTACTGCAAATATGTACTTAAAAAGAGGTAAGTAAGATTTAGAGTTACTCGGAAACAAGTTTTAAAAAAACAGGAAGCACAAGCATAGTGGACTTACTGAAAATCTCATATTAAGCATCACACTTCTCAGTGTCTATAGGATTTCTTTACTCGTCTTTTAGAGCACAAAACATCTAGTCTTCCATCATTCTTCCAAATTCTTCTCCTCCTTCCTCTTATCTTCTTCTTTCTCTTCCACCCCTTCCCAGAGCTGAACAAAACACACATTCCCTTCCTCTGGCCTCCATAAATGATTAATGATATTGCTGTGTGATCTGTGTCCCCATGCACTATTTTCCATTTCACCTTCTACTCCAACTGACCTATCATGCTATTATTCCCAAACAAAAGCAATTCCCTTCCTAGGAGAAAGTCTGTGCCAGCTGTTAAATTTACAACATTTTCTCCTTTATACCACGCGCTTGTGCACACCAAAGACAGTCATGAGGCAGCCTTGTCTCTAAGACCACCAACTGCTAAGTGTCTGCAGTCACACAGGCTTTCATGGGACTCAGTTTTATCCCTGTGACTCCAAGGTCTAAAAAGCCACTCACAGATGGTCTAGTAGCACCTTCTCATTTTGCAAAGGTGCAGTGAGCTGACACTCCCAAAGCCGCAGGGCAAGTCAATGACAAGCCAGGATAGTGCGGGTCCTCCTCTCTCCCCTGGCACACTGTTGTGCAGAAGGCTTCCTCACTTCTCCTGTGCTCCACCTCAGTATTATGCAGATAATTGAAAACAGAACAAAGCACATGTTCATCTTTTGATTTCTACTACTTTATCAAGGAGGCAAAATATTCCCTCGTATGACAGTAATAAATGCCTTTGGGACTATCAATGTCCAAGTTTAGTGACTGCGATGTGTTTCTTTCCTGAGAACAAAACCCAGGGGATGAAAAGCTATGGATAATATCAGGACACTAAAAGAATTAAAAAAAAAAAAAAAAAAAAACTACAATACGCTCTTCTTTGGGCAGAAGATAGATGGAAAAGGTGAATGGGCATGGTCTACCTGGCAGTGTCCATGCAGACATCCAACAAACTAATAACTAAGCTTTTATGCTTATTCTCAGCTCCTGCCTGGCTTTCTCAGAGTGCAACTTAGAATATTAAAAATAAATGTGAAATAAAGTCTATGTTCAAGTTCTGGCCATTTTTTCCCCATGGAAATTTGCCTTAATAATTTGTAAGCAGAAGAAACAATAGAAGCAAGAACAACATGATCCCTTCCTAAGCCCGTACCTCGAAGAACATACTCCCTAGCCTAATGCTCAGCTCACTGCCGCTTAACTTTATTCCTTGGTTCCTGCAAGATGAAGAGGTTTCACTTCTTGGTTTTCAGGGAGAATGACTTCACCAGAAGTTGCCTGGGTGCCCAGACTCCTTGTGGTACTGCAGGAGGCACGCGGTGCTTGGACCCCGGATCAGCACACAGTTCCCGCAGACAGAAACCACAAAAGACCCTGGCAAGGTGGAGATGGAAGTCACTGCGCCTTCTTTGGCAAGAGCACTGCAGAACAATGCACAGGTAGCTCTGGACAGTGAGACCCTGTGGCTGGAGTGCTCAGTAATGTGTGACAAACATCCAGCCCCTGGGTTTCATCTCCTTCCTACCTCAGCCCAGTGGACAGGAGACTTTGATTTTTGGTATGAAAACATAATACTATTGGAGTTCAGGACTTCTGCAGTTGCTCCCAACAGGGAGAGGACAGTGGACACAGCAGCAGACAGGAAATTAGCACCAAAAAACCAAGAATCCATGCTGAGGGAAGTCAAGTTGTCAGGCGAGATTTCAGCCACACCAGCAAGTGGAGTTGAGGCGCCCGCTCCCTCCCGGGTTGCAGGGCGCCCACTGCACAGTTCCCGCTGGCCCACAAAAGCTGCACCAGATCTGTCACAGAAACTACAAATCATCTAATTAAACAACATGAAAACAGCTTCGGAGTGTGGCAGATTTCTGATGAGCTGTCACACTACTATGAAAAAGGAACCCCAAGGGGAAATGATCCCTTAGTATAGATGTGGCATTTTTCATTTTCTACAGACACATGAACACACACATATATACAAATTTATACACACAGACATGCATCCCTACAGATCTGAGAACTCTTTGTATTATTGCTATTTTTTTCAAAATGACCAAGATTTTTCTAAATACCTAATCCACTATTCCTTCATTACAGAGATTGTCTTTCTCTTCTGTCTTGCATATTAGTTTCAATGAAGAGATTTAAATTTCCGAAGAAATATTTTAAAAGCTGTTCACTCCAGCACTGAGGAGAGAACCCAAAGATGGTGCTTTGGCTAAGGACATCTCTGTGACCAGGAGTAAGTTACATAGTTCCTTTGTTGCTGTTGTTGTTGCTGTAGCCATTCCATAAAGCTTTAGCCACCAGCAAACAGAACTCGGGTGAATACACTTCCACCAGAGAGTCCAGGTTGAGTTTCTATCTCTGCTCCCAATGGGGAAAGCACTGATGAGATTCAAAAGAGATTGAAGAAGAAAAGCGGCACTCAGCAAGGCGGGGCAGCGGGGTCCGGCAGGGGTTCAGAGTCTGCGTGCAGTTCCCCTCAAGTTTCATACAAAACCATGTCACGTACGCATCATGTTATCTAAGACCCCACACTATGAATACAGAAAACAAAGATAACACTATAAACTAGAACATTTTAAGGCAAAGACACCATCATAACACAAAGAGCAAGTAGAACAGTGGATAAGCACCTTAAAACATGATCCCACAGGCAGACCAACTGGCCTTGAATCCGGGATGCACCTCCTCAAAGTGTGACAGTGGGCAGCTTCCTGAACTCCTCAGAGATGTCCATCACTCTCCAGCAAAAGGAGGACAGACACGAGACAGATAAGACAGATCTCACTGTATAAATGATTGCTCTGAGAAAACAACAAGCATGTATTTCAAAAACAGTGTATTTCACTGATACTTATTTGCCATAGCTGTCATTATTCCCACCAGCCATTGTACTTCTTGGGTTAGTCAGAGAAGTCAGGAAAGTGGAGCTAGATCTGCTTCAGGCTTGAGGAAATAGTTTGTGCTACAGCCGCAAAGCAGCATGGAAAATTCCCTCCATGACTAGTGACCCAGCTGTTGGAGACCCTGAGAGAAGCCTGTTTCTTTCCATACACCCATGATAGGTGTATGTGAGGGTTGTTCATCTAATCTCGCAGGAAGGGAAAAGGAGAACTAGTTTCTTGTTGTATTTCAGGCTTCTGAGAAAGTAGAAGTCTTGGGCAGAGGAAGCATTCAGGATTAGTGCGCCCACATGATATTCTCCTTGGCAGTGCCAGTGAGCTGGAGGGTGGCAACACTTAGGAAGCGCCACTGTTTTATTTATTCAGCAAGGTGATTTCAGTACTGTCTCAAGCCAGTGATCAAGGCAGAATCTTGGCCTCTGCTGTGGGAGCTCACAGGCTAGTAGATGGCTGGGAGCCGAGATGCCTTGTTTCCCAAATTTCTCTTTTCATATATTACAAAGATTTTCACACAAACATAACAAAATCTTAATATTGGTGGAACTATGGTATGAGGGTGGGAGTTCTTTGGACCATTCTCTACTTTTGTGATGTCTGAACTTTTTAATCATAAAATTTAAAGATATAGAGACAAGAAAAGCTTTAAGAAGACCTGTGTTTTGATGATGACCCACAAAGTATGCTAGACCCCTCTTCCCATGGAAGACAAGTAGGAAATAAGAACAAGATAGCCATTAAATGCTTCAAAACATGTGAAAGCTAAAGGTTTGGAGGAAGAAAGCATCAGGGGAAGAGAGAAGGAAGACACAGCATTCTGAACTTGTTTTCCTTCTATCGATGTCCTGAGGAGCTAAGCCTGCAAAGACTGAGTAACAGACCTGCACACAGCATGTTTTAAACTGAGCCGTACTCCATCACTAAAGGAGAACTGGTAGCCAGCAAGTCCCCACAGAGGACTATGGGCCACCTCCTCACCATTCCAGTCTCTAAAACTGAAACTTGGAGCTTCCCAAATGCTGGTGTCCACATTCTCACCTAAGCAAATCTACGGCTCTTCTAGAGTTAAAGAAGCTCTTCCTTTACCTCAGACTTTACCTGTAAAATACTAACCCATCACACATAGTTAAAGATGATTAAATATAGGAGATAAGATGTAAACAAAAATTGACAGAAATAACAGAATAAACACTGCCACAGTACCTCAAATACTGGAATTACAGTATTTGAAATAGGCTCTCTTGTTAAAAATCTTGCTATAAGTAAGAAGATAAAATTACAAGGTTGAGAATTCTCACACAGATTGGAGGTGAACATGGCTCCTGAAAAGATTTATTCACAGCTTAATTTCTAGGACCTATGAATGTTACTTTGTGCAACAAGGGAATAAACAATATAAGAAAATATGCTAAATTAAGGGTACTATGAAGAGCTGGTCTTAAATTGTCGAGATAAAGCCTAAGTATAATCACATGTATTTGTATAAAAGAGTGGCAGAGAGACACAGACAACAGACGGAACAGTGAGGACTGGCTACAAGCACAGGAAGGCACAGGGCCTTCAGAACGGGATCTAACCTGGAGCCTGCAGAGGGCGCCACTAACACATTGCGGTACCGGAAATGCGAGAAGACTCATCTGTCGCTTCAACCATGGAGCGTCTGGTATTTTATTGTATCAGTCCTAGGAAACCAATATAAATGGTACAATTAAAGGCAAGAGCCAAAATGGAAATTTTAAATCTAGAAGTCTATTAACTAAAAATGAATCATTTAATGAATGAATTCAATTCTAGAATAAAGAGTATAACCAGGAATTTAAAACCAGAAGAAAATAACTAGAATAAAGCACTGAAAAGACAAAAGACAGGAAAAGGCAGGATACAGTGAGAAGGTGTCACGCATATGTAATTATAGCCTAAGGAAAAGTGGAGAATGAAAGGCAAAGCAATATTTGACAAGATAATAGCTAAGAACATTTCAAAGCCTAAGAAAGATATCAGGCCTCAGAAGGAGGCGAAGCAAGGAGACTTTAAAACCCCAAGGAGAAAGAAAACTTTGCCAAGGCACATTATGACAAAACTGCTAAAACTACAGAGAAAAATTAAAATCAGCCTAAGGAAGGAAAGGAACAAAAGTAGACTTTAGCTAACTTATCAACAGACATAAAGGAAAATAGAAGTAAGCAAAAAAAAAAAAAAATCCTTCAAGTGTTCAAAGAACATAATTAGCAGTCTAACAGTCTATGCCCAGAGAAAATATCCTTAAGAATGATGGTGGAGGGCCGGGGATATAGCTCAGTGGTTCCAATGCCTGTCTTGTAAGCGCAAGGGCCCAGGTTCGATCCCCGGTAACCACATACCTATATGGACGTGGAGACTCACGCCCAGCAGCAACCAGTACCACATACCACAGTGCCGGGCGTGGTGGCTCACGCCTGTAATCCCAGCACTCGGGAGGCAGAGGCAGGAGGATTGTGGTGTGAGTTTGAGGCTGAGCTCAGGGCCAGCCTGAATCACAAAGCGAGACCCTGTCTCAAAAAAACCTTAAAAAAAAAAAAAGAATGATGGTGAAATAAAGCACACCAGATGAACAAAAATTGAAAGAATTTGTTACCAGCCAATAATGGAAATACTACAGAGTGTTCTTCTGGTAAAAAGAAAGTGATCCCAGGTAGCAGAGCAATGACAAAGGAAAGAGCTAAGCAAAGAAGAAATCTGTGAATAAATCACAATGCATCATGCTGCACAAAGCAATAACAACAACAATAATAATGATGCCCAGACAAATGAAAAACATAGAACTCAAATATACAAATATAATATGTAAGTCAAGAGGGAGAAAAACACCATTAACTCTTCTAAGACCAACAATGCATACTATAATTGCTAGTGTAAGCACTAAGATAATAATATAAAACTTCCAAATTCATAGAAAAATGGAAGAGCTAAATCACAGTAACAACAATAACAAATTCTCTACTCAAGAAGGGGAGAGAGAGGATGAATAGGAACGTGAAAAAGGCAGAACTTAAAGAAAGTAATAGGACAGTTACTTCAACCTAACTGTACAAAATGACATGAAAAATAAATGTAGACTCTTCCATTAAAAAACAAAATTTGCCAGTACAACTATACACTGTGTAAGAGACACATCTAAAAATAAAGCTATCGAAACTCGAGAACTAGAGGAATTAACACATATATACACACATATACACATACACAAACACACCACACACACACATAAACACGCTCATATGCCAAGCAAATACCAACCATGAGAAGCTGACATGGTTTTGTTAATATCAGGTAAAATTAGGCCAAAAAGTCTTACTGGGTATATTGAGAGTTAGTTCACAATGGACAAAAAGACAAGTCCATAGTCATAGCACGGGACTTTAAGACACCTCACTCAAGATGAGATTATCAAAGAAGATATAGACAACTAAAAACACATAAATGGTAAGGTGGACCAAATAAACATACATAGACACTGTACATATAACTGAAGAATATACATCATGACCAAGTACATAAGAAATAGGTACTAACACAGACCCATGAAATCAAACACATCTCAACATCTTGCAAAGTTCTGAAATCACTCTGAGTATGTTCATTGCTCACAATGCTATGTAGCTAAAAATGAATAACAAAAAATGTCTGGGAAATCCCCAGGGAAGACTGGAAAATTCTCTTAGCTGAACCATAAGAAAATTATTTTTTTGTTGTTTTTTTGTTTTGTTTTGTTTTGGTTTTTTTTGAGACAGGGTCTCGCTTTGTAGTTCAGGCTGGCCCTGAGCTCAGCCTCCAACTCTCATCACAGCAATCCTCCTGCCTCTGCCTCCTGAGTGCTGGGACTACAGGCATGAGCCACCATAGCCGGCACTGTGGTATGTGGTACTGGTTGCTGCTGGGCGTGAGTCTCCACTCCCAGTATGGTATGTGGTTACCGGGGATTGAACCCGGGTCCTTGCGCTTGCAAGACAGGCGCCAGAACCACTGAGCTAACTCCCTGGCCCAAGAAAATTATTTCAAATAATACTTGGGGGATGCAACAAACCAGTATTTTAAAGGAAATTTATTATGTAAATGAATAAAGAGGACAAAAACTGAAAATCCACAAACTAAGCATTGAATTTCTAAGTAATTATAAAAATCACCAAAGAAGTCTATCTGAAAAGGGCACAGACTGCACACATCCAGCTACATGACATTCCAGAGAAGGAAAAACTACAGAGACAGCGAGATGCTCAGTGGTTTCCAGAGATGAGAAGAAAGGAAGGATGAATAAGCAGAACACAGTGAGTGACTAGGGCAGTGAAGGCTGTGTGTATGACACTGTCAGGGTAGTTAACACGCTGAGATTCCCCCTATAAAGTCACCAGAGTGAACTGTAAGGACTTGGGGGCCCATGACAGGCTAGCGCAGGCCCATCAACTCCAGCCAGTGCCCACTCGGGGGGGGATGCTGCTCACAGGAGAAGCTGTGCGTGTCGGTCTCTGTACTTTCAGCTCAGTCTTGCTCTGCTCCTAAAGTGTCTCTTAGAAATTTGAAATTCTTCTGAAATTGTAATGTATGATATGAATGCCAAAGAATTCGCCAGAGAATTCTACCAGAAATGAAATGATAAACAACTTTGATTATTCCCAAATATATCCAGAGAACTGGGGAAATTGTTTCTAACTCACTTTGAAGATATCTTGATAAACCAAAACCTGAATCTGAAATAAATTTGTGAGAGAAGAAAACTTCAGGTCTACTTTGTTCATGAATACAAAGATTAAAACATTTAAAAATATCGAGAAACTAAATATATATACATATATATACAAATATATACATATATATATATATACATACATATATATGTATCAATATACTAATCCATCTCAACCCAACCAAGTTTATTCCAGAAGTGTACTGATTTTTAATATTTTCTAATGTCATTCACTATATTGACAGATGTAAAGGAGAAAATGCAGGCAGTAATTTTAGCAGATGTGAGAGTGGCTGTAATAACATTGAATACCCACTGATGATCTGAGACTCTTAGCAAACTAAGAATAAAAGGGAAATTCCTTCAAGTGTATCTTCAGAAAACCTACTGCAAGCTTGACAGAGTGATGAAATAGTAAAAGGATATTTTCATTAAAATCAACATCTTATTAAAGGCTCTAGCTATTATAATCAGTTAAGAAAAGGCAAAGCTAAAACAATTGGAAAAGAATTAATGTGTCATTAGTAGATGATATTCTTGTGAATGCTGAAATCTCAAGTCTGAAGATAAAATTAACAAGTGAATTTAGCAAGATTACTAAATGCAAATGTGAGGTTTTTTAAAAAACTGAACTACATGTTTATATACCAGCTATCATAAAAATAAATGTTAAAAGTAATTTCATCATCACATCAAAAATACTGAAAATAAATACACTGGGATATTTCCTTTCAAAACATAAAAGCTTTCTATGTGGAAGACAATATAACATCACTGACACAATGCAAATGTAATAAAACTTGGAGCCGGATAGCTCCATATCCACATCTGTCGACGGGAAATTTCACTCTGTAAGACTGTTGTAACTCTACATAGTGAGTGGAATCTTTAAAAACAAAAATCTTACTTATGTCCATTTCTATA